>PVLC010002007.1:0-125473 GCA_004027655.1 Graphiurus murinus
ATCCCAGCATTCGGGAGGCTGAGACCAGAGGATCCGGGTTCGCGGCCAGCCTCAGCTACCTAGTGAGGCACTCCGCAACTTAGTGAGACTCGGTTTCAAAATAAAGAATAAAAAATAGGGCTGGGGGTATATCTCGGAGGTAGAATGCCCCTGAGTTCAATCCCCAGTACCGCAAAAAAAAAAAAAAAAAAAAAAAAAATCTCAGCAAGACTTCTATAGATAATAAGAAATATATTCTGATTGATAGGGAAAGACCAAGGGATTAGCTATAGAATTAAAGTCATATAGTCATAAGTTATTATATAGCTTGTAGATCAGTGGTGTAGAATAGAGAAATAGACCTACAGAAATAGAGCCAACTCAGTTTTTCTTTTTGCCACTATTTTATTTTTTAAAATTTTTTTTATTTGTATCAGGGATTGAATCCAGGGACTTTCTCCCTCTGAGCTACACCTCCAGCCCATTTTATTTTTTACTTTTGAAACAGGGTCTCACTAAGTTGCTGAGGCCTCAAATCTATGATCCTCCTAAGTACTGGGATTACAGGCATGTACCTCCACACCCAGTTCTTTTTGCTACATTAAAAAACAAAAAACAAAACAGCTTTATTGTGATATAATTCATATATCATACCATTTGCTTATTTAAAGTGTACCATTCACTGGTTGTTCATACATTACTAAATTTGGAAAGAGCCATATGAAGTTTGCCATTTTAAGTATTTCCAAGTGTGTAACTCGGTGGCGTCAATGAAACATGGAGTGCTTCACAAAGTTGCATGTCATCCTCACCGTAGTTTGCTCTGAGTCATTGTTCCACTTTTACTACTTGTGCTCCAGAAACGAATGCTGGCCATGTGACTTCTGACAGAGGAGAAAACGTCGTTGCATGGATGTGTTAGCTTTCCGTCACTGTGAACAAGATACCACACAGAAACAGCTTAGAGGAGAGATTCATCTTGGCTGACCGTGTCAGGGGATCGAGTCCATGGAAGGCCTGCTCCAGTGCTGCACACCTGAGGTGAGACAGGGAATCACAGCAGCACCCGAGTTTGTGGCTAGAGTTTTAATTTTGCTCTATTTATGGTTCAGAGGGGGTCCCACAGAGGAAGATGGTGTTGATGTGACCAAGAGAGAACCAGAGTGGGCGGTGATAAATGGAACTTTATACCGAATTGTGTTACCTAGCTAGTTCATGGAAGATAAAAGCTTGACTTCCCAAACCAGTCACGGGACTCAGTTCACATGCTGAGGTATAAGAGATGAGAAAGGCTTTGGCATAAATGAACGTGAAGTGGGCTGCAGGCTGTTACTCCATCAGGGTGCAGACCAGGGAAGGGTGGTGCCCTGACTTAGCAGTGCTCCCCACTTTAGCCCGTTCCACACGAGCTGGCCCTACACCACGGACAGTTCAGTACATCTTCTTCTTCCCTGAGCTTTAAATAGCACCAGCTGGGCTAGTTTCTCTCCTCAGAATCACTTGCCTCTTTTTCTTTCTCTGATTCTTTTGTTCCACCTTATTTATCACCAATCTTCATGATTCTGCAAACTTGACTTGCCACACCTCACCTCGAAGACACCTGATTCTCCAGGGGGAATACATTCCAAATTGTATGATGTTATTTGTAAAATCTACCGAGTTTGGAAAGATGGAAGAGCACAGACCCAAGAATGAGGAGACAGGCTCCACCTCCCTGATGTCTCTTACAGCGAGATGTTTTGCACAACTCTGCTGGTTTTAAGATCGAAAATGGGTTCCCCGATTTGCACTGAAGTTCAGAGAACACACGAGAAGAATGCACACTCAACATAACTGGAGACAAAGGAGGAGGAATGCATTTTATGGGTGGGGTGTCATCTCAGATAAAGAGGCTTCCATTGCTTCATTACATGACTCCTCCTGGGTGTACACTCAATGGCTGGGAGCCAAGAACCAGGACAAAGGTCTGATGGGGGATTCTCCCTGCCTTCTTCAGCAGGTGGCTACTAAGGGTTTTTTTTTCTTTCTATTTCTTTGGCAAAGATTGCTTGAGCACCTACTTGGCACAGCAGCAAGGAATCACAGGTATGCTCCAGGGCAACCCACACTTCTGGGGTATTGGAGGATTCCCCTTCCATAGGCAGGACAGACTCTGGGAGACCAGGTAACTCTGCCTCAGGCATTGCTAAAGGTCCAAGAGAGTTAACTGCCCAGAAAAAGGGTAACTGGATGAGCAGGACTTGGGGAATGTAGTTAAAATGGAATCTACTCTGTCGTCCTTTGACCTCTTTAAAATGCATTTGGTTAGGGAGCATTCAGGAAGTTGTTTCTGTCATGGAAAGGTCTGTGCCTGGTACCCATATTCTGCCAAGTGGGGCTGGGGTGGTGGTGCAGAGGCAGGAGGAAGCGATTTCTGCCTGAGGATCCTATTCCGCACCCTGTCTTATGCTGTGGCTGGTGGGGGTTTTAATCACTTCTTTGGAGAGTCCTGTGTTGGAAGGGAGGAGAGGTCATTGACCCAAGGTTTCCTTGCCACTGGTGCCTGAATGCCTGCTCTTTAGGATTACTTTCAGAAATTTCAGCCATCCTAGGAATCATATGTCAGACTTGTGGTGTCTTGATTCTGGGATTCTATCCGCCCCTCCACATGGTTCCAATGGCAGTGCCCCAAATTACCCCTGCCAGCTCACACACAATCACAGCTGTCTCCGGCTTTCAGAATGCACTCAGATGCCCTGCTTTAACACCTTGAGGGATGTGTCGTGCTCCCATTTCTCACCCTCTAGATGCCCAGGTGTTCCCAACCAAGAGTTGGCACCTTAATATTCAAAATCCCTATTGATTCACAACCCTGAAGTCTCCAGGTAAGGGTTGGGCACCTTCTCCCAGTCCCGGAGTTGGAAGGACCTTGACATACAGTCTAATGCCTTCTTCAAAGATCTGACCTCACAGAATCCTTTATCCCCCGAACATCTGATGGCTCTTTTATATTCCTGGTCAGCCACAGGTATCCCAAAACAAGGGAAGTGATCCTCGCTCGCTCATTCCTCACTGGGATGTTCTGTTTATCCACGCCAAACTTAAACACTGCCACCCTACTGCACATAGCTTTGTGAAAGAGGTGATGTTTATTAAAAGATGGCATTGCAGACTATTTGAGAGAGGACTCATTTCCACAGGAAATGTGGTGAGCTGATGGGATAGCCCCATGGGAACATGTCCCTTGATCCTTACCTCAAAGCATGCACAGAACCAAGTCCAGTTGATGGTATTTAAGAAAGTGAAGAGTAAAACATGAAATCTCCAATAGGGAAACATCTTCATGAACTTGGGATGGGCAGAGCTTCCTAAGACAGGATGTCAAAGTTACCATTGAATTGATAAAGCAAGCCCACTAATTAAGAACTTCTTTTCTTTATCCAGTCACTGTTGGCAGACACCTAAGTTGGTTCCATAATTTGGCTATTGTGGATTGTGCTGCTACGAAACATGGGTATCCATGTGTCACTATAGTATTCTCAACCTTTAATTCTTTTGGCACAGTACCAAGGAGTGATATGGCTAGCTCATACGGCAGTTCCACTCCTAGTCTTTTGAGGAATCTACATACGGATCTCCAAGGGCCATAAGTTTTTTCTAATATGTGGAAGCTAGAGAGAAAACAGGAAACAGAAGGGACTTCAGATAAATGAGAGGGACCAGTAGAGTAGTGGAAGGATGTTAGGGTAGGGTAGTGGGGAGGGGACAAAGGGGACTTGATGAAGGAAATAGTTCAAATACTACTGTGTCTATCTATGAAGGTATCACCACCACTCTCACTATCATGTATAGAGAGGGATCAGGGAGCAGGGTAGACCGCAGGGGAATACCCCAAGTGCTGTGTGCACCACAGGGGAACACCCCAAGTGCTGTGTGCACCGCAGGGAAACACCCCAACTGCTGTGTGCATGCAAGGAAACACCCCAAGTGCTGTGTGCACGTGTGCATCACTTTGAACCACTCTATGGTGTGTAATTACAGTGCACCAATGAGAGTATAAATATAAATAAACATTTCTAAGCTGAAAAATAAATACAGAACATTATAAAAGAACTTCTTTTCACTTGAAAGCATCATAAAGAGTTGAAATGGCAAGCTCTCTATAGAGAAAAAAAATCATCGTGATCCATAAAATCAAGAACTACGATTCAGAACCAACCTATGCAGAAGACAGGAATAAGAAATAAATGATTCGGTAGAAAAATGGAGAGGCATTTGAACACGTACTTCATAAGATGACACCTTAATGACCAGGAATCAAGAACAAGTTGCTAAACCTCTTTAATCATCAGTGAAATTAAATTAAGATGGCAACTACAGACCCACTAGAATGTCTAAAATTACAAACAGTGAAAATACCAAGTGTTGGCAAAGCAACCAGAGCCCTCCTACAAGGCTGGCGATAGTCAAATTGGTAAGACAACTCGGGAGGATTGCTTAGCAGTATCTACCAAAGCTCATCCCACACACAGCCCGAGACCCAGTCATTTCAGCATTTGAAACCAAATGTGCATCCAAAGACATGGAAAGTATTGTCATAGCAGCATTACTCAGAGAGCTGAGAACCAGAAGCAACCCAAATGATAAGCAATGGACCAACCGAACAAGAGGGATGTACGGATAAATGATGAAACAGTCACACATGAAAAATAGTGTGAGCAAGTAAACTTTTGGTGCACACATACTAGAGGTTGAGTGTCCCAAAATTTTGTAAATTTTTTTTTGGGGGGAAATCCCCAATTTCCACAAATCTGAAACACTTTTGGTCCCAAGCACTTTGGATAAGGGATACTCAACCTGTATTTAATTCCATCCATCCCATTAATCTTTTGTACTTTTATTGGTGTATTATAGCTTCATATCATAATGTAGATATCGTGATAGTGACCCATATGCACCTATCACATTAAATTTAAAATAGGTGCAAGTACTCTATAGGCTAGAGGTCATGATTATAGAAAGAGTGGACAGAAGAAAAAGGTGGCAGGCTGGCTGCAGATAATGTTTTATTGTTTGAGCTGAGTGGTGATTACAAGGGCATATTTAAATTTTTTTCTAACTCAAGCCGCTATACATTTTGATGTATGTGCTTTTCTACATGTATGCTATTCTTAGATAAAAAATGACAGGCAATAAAAATCTATGGGCCATGAAAGAGCCTTTATATAAGGTAATAAGTAGGCTGTCGAAGGACTTCTCCAATCCAATCTCTGTCTATCCACATTTCTTGAAAATCAGTCCTCTTGGCATTTGGCTGGATATTTGCTAGCTTGCTATCGATCATTTCATTCAATTTAAGTGTTTTTTTTTTTTTTCTCACAAAAGCAAACCACAGCAATTCCTTCTTAGCACAGCCAGAAAGATCTTTAAAAGATGTGAATTATATCATGCCATTCCTCACTTGAAACTCATCAATAGCTTCCCACTGCTTTGAAATAGAATCTAAACTTCTTTCCAAGCCTTCTCTGGTCTCCTGCCACCTGTCCACACCCACCTCTCCAGGTCCCCGGGGTGCAAGGCTGTCCTAGCCCAGCACTGCACACTCAGCCTTCTGTCTTCTCCCACATACTGGGCAACTCACTGGCTTTTCTTGCGCTGTGATTAACTTTCCTGGGAGAGCTTCCATATCCTTCCCCATTTGCACCTTGCACTTCAACGACACCACCTGTGGAAGGTCTTCTTTAACTCCCCTGTCTGAACCACTATACCAATTATTTAAATGCAGTGTGAATTCTTCTTTTGCAGCACTAATAACACTGCACAGCCATCTATACATCCATCCACACCTTCATCCATGTGACTTATACAAGAGCTAACTGGAGATTTTAAGTTCTGGGAACCTGTCTACTTTGTCTTCTCCATCTAGAGACCTAGCAAAGTTTGCTGCATGCAAAAGATACTCAATGAATCATGTTGAAGAGATAAAGGAACATTGTAGAGGCAACCACCATTCAACAACACATTCCTATGCCTCATAGCTGAGCATTTCATCCTTTCTTAAACTCCAAAGTGACTCTGCCACTCCCTGGTATCTTTCCAAAACATTAAAATCAGAAAATTACAGGGACATATATGCATGTCCAGGTTTATTGCAGCACAATTCACAATAGCCAAATTATTGAACCAACCTAAGTGTACATCAACAGATAAATGGATAATGAAAATGTCATATATGCACACATTGAATTTTATTCAGTTTAAAGAACAAAATAATGTCATTTGCAGGAAAATAGATGGAACTAGAGAATATTATTCTTGGTGAGATCGGGAAGCTTCCAAGAGTCAAGGGTTATATGTTTTCTCTCATGTTGTAGAAGCTACAGAGAAAATAGGGAACATGAAGAACTTCAGATAAATGAGGACAGAAACAGAATAGTGGAAGGGGACAGACGGGGGTAGGGAAAGGAACAAGAGTGTGTGCATGTGTGTGGGGTACTGGGGATTGAACTCAGGAGCACTCTGCCTCCAAGGTATACCCTCAGCTCTTTTTATTGTTTTGTTTTGAAACAGGGTCTTACTAGGTTACTGAAAGTCTCACTCAGCTGCTAAGGCTATCCTTGAACCTATGATCCTCCTGTCTCAGCCTCCCAAGTACTGGGATTACAGGTTTGTGCCACTACTCCTGGTGACAAAGGAGTCTTGAAGAATGGAACTGTTCACATAATGCCATGGGCCTGCATGAAGGTATCACGACCAACCTCCATAACACGTACGGGGAGGGGGGAGAGGGGCAGTGGGGTGGAAATACACCAAACTGTGTGCACGACATTTGGATCACTTTGAATCTTACTATGATGTATAATTATGATGCATTAGTAAAAGACAAAAAAATGAAAAGAATACAAAAAAATGTGCTACTTTCTTGTAGAGTACATTGTTTTTTCCACCCAACAAAACTGTACCAAGTGCTTCCTATGGGTGTGTAAGACACAGATGCTGCCCACATGTTAGAGGTGGGTGAGACAGAAATAGATTATTGTGTTCCAGACCGGTTTATAAGAAAGCTATATGTAAAAATGTACGAAAATGAAGCAAAATCCAAAAGCAGCAATCAGAGAGAAAGGTTCACTGGTCACTCTGCTGATCTAATAATTTAGAACTAAATATTTTAAATTTAAGTATGTTAAACACATACTTACACACACATATATATATATATATTGTATTTATTTAATTATTTCAACAATGCATTTGTATTCACATCTTTATTCTGTGTTCTACAAGGAGATTATCTTGCTGAGATGTCAGAACACTCAAAGGTGGTAGAACAAAACAATCACACGGTGGGTGAGTGGACCCAACCTCCACAGAAAGCAACATGGCGGAAAGGCGCCGGAGCCATAACCGTGCACGCCACCTGGCCCGGCATCTGCAAGACGGCACGGATTCTAACACCTTCGTCACTGCCCCTCAAAGACACCCTGGAAGCAACGTGAGGGTCCAGCGGGGCAAGTGCTGGGATGACATTTGGCCTATCAGCAGCACCGGAACATTTTCCAGTTTAAGAGTTATAGAAAGAAATGAACAACCCCTAAAGGCACGTTGCCTGTGATGGTATTACGCAGAGCTCGCATGCGTGGATGAAGGGAGAAACCTGAGTGGGTCACTCCCCTGCTGGAAGCTGTCCTGAGACGTACACGTTTTGGAACGAACCATGCAGGCTGCTGGATAAATCACGCATACCCTGCCATAAGGGACAGAAAAGACCTTCTTTGATTTGACTTTGTCTAATTAATTTACGGTTTTTTTTTCAGAACTGAGGATGGAACCTGGGGGCATTCTCTCTCCGAGCTACAGCCATAGCCCTATTTTTTTTATTCTTTATTTCGAAACAGGGTCTCACTAAGTTGCAGAGGGCCTCACTAAGCAGCTGAGGCTGGCCGCGAACCCAGATCCTCCAGTCTCAGCCTCCCAAGTACTGGGATTACAAGCATGCGCCACCACGCCCGGCCCATTTACGTTTTTTAAAAACTTTGAACTCGTTTTAAACATCCAGAAAAGTTGCAGAAACTGTATAAAGAATCCTCATATAACTTACAACTAAATACTCCAATGGTTCATACTTGATGTTTGCTTTGTATTCTCTTTCTACGTGCCAACTCTGTAGACTGCATCCACATTCCACCCATTCTAGTGGTCTCTTTTCCGTTGATAATAACACAACACTGCAGACTAGGTAGGTTATAGAGGAAAGAGGTTTATGTTGGCTGAGGGATTTGGAGATCTAAGGTCAAGGGGCTGCATCTGGTGACAGCTTTCTCGCAGGCAGGGTCCCAAGGAAGCACAGGGCATCACAACTGGAGACACAGGACATGCGTGTGCAAACAGGGATGTATTCTGGCCTCTCTCTCTTATAAAGCAGCCAAGTTTCAATCATGATGACATTATTGAATACAAATCAGCTCCTACAGGCCCATCTCTCAATGCCATATCTGGATTAGGTTTCCTCCCTCTCAACGTCTCACAGTGGACACCGAATTTCAGATGCTCCAACCACACCCAAGCCGTAGCACCCGTTGTCCTGAATCATGCTCTTTGCAGCATAACAAATGCTCTCTGGTCTAAGAGCCCATCCAGAATCCTACGTTGCATTTCGCTCTTGAGTCTCCAATCTAGTTTTTAGAGATCTGAAGCAGTGTCTCAGTCTTTCATTTTATGACTGATGCTTGGATGGAGAATGTCTCTCAACTCAGGTCTTTCTTGTGGTGCCTAATCATTAGACTACGTGACAGGCTGACAGCAGGGTAATCGTGAGGGTGATGCTATGCCCCAGGGAACCTCTATGGGGCCCATTACTGATGGTGCTAATTTTGGTCTCTTAGTTAAGGCGATGGCCACCATGTTCCTCCACTAAAAAGTACATTTTTTCCCCATTTGTCATTGATACCTATCTTGTAAGGGATAGTTTGTGTAATATCCCATTTCTTACTACATCTTGCCCCTGCTCCACCACACACACTGGTGTTAGCACTCGATGACATACTCATCTGCAACAATGAATACTTAATGATTGTCAACTGGTGATATTTCTGATTCATTCATTTCTTGTATATTTATGAGCTGGTGTTTCATGCTGAGAGAAAGTCTTCCCTTCACCTCCTTCATTTCCCTTCTTATTAACTTATTTAGATGAATATAGACCAATGCATTTTCTTTACTAAAATTTGTTACCTACTTAATAAAATAATAACCTGATACTGGTCAGGACAATCTGAGCCTTCCATTTGGCCAGGCCAAAGATGTAGGACTCCACTTTAACACTTTCCTTCCGTGCCTCTGCCTGGCCCATCAGCAAGTCCTGCTGGGTCTAAACATAACTTGAAGATGGAGCCGCCCTGCTCACACCCCCCACCACCATCCTCCAAGTACTATCATGTCTCACCTGCATTACTGCGGCTGTTCCTGCCCCATCTCCCCGGCAGCCACAACAATACTTGTATCAGTATTTTTTTTTTTTTTATCAGTGCATGTGATCATACGGTTTTGTGAGGTAGAGGCAAACATGCACACATCTCTCACTTAACTCTTCCCCAATTCCTGCCCCACTCCCTCTTCCCTCCCTCCTTCTCATGTTCAGTTTAGTGGTTGACTTTGATATGTTTGTGAAAGTACATCATGTGCATTAAGGTGTTTCTCTCTCCCCCTCCCCATCACCTTCAGTTAAGTCACCTTCTTTGCTCATCTAAGGTTTCTCCTTCTTCATCTAGAGTGCCTCTTATAGCCCACTTTCTCCCTAGCTTCAGCATATTAGGGAGAGCATACAACTTTTTACTTTTTGTGACCAATTAATCTCACTTAACATAATGTTTTCCAGTTCCATCCATTTCCCTGCAAATGACATGATTTTGTTCTTCTTTATGGCTGAGTAAAATTCCATTGTGTACATATCCCATAGTTTTGTAATCCATTCATCTGTTGATGGACATCTTGGCTGGTTCCATAGTTTGGCAGTTGTGAATTGTACAGCTATAAACATAGATACACATGCATCAGTCTGATAGTTTGGTTTCCATTCTTTTGGGTAGATACCCAGAAGTGGTATTGCTGGATCATATGGTAGGTTCATTCCCATTCATCTAAGGATCCTCCATTCTGTTTTCCAAAGTGGTTGCACTAATCTGCCATCCCACCAACAATGTATTAGGGTTCCCACTTCTCCATACCCTCCCCAGCATTTGTTGTTGTTTGTGTTTTCTTTATTCTATTTTAATTATACAATAATTGTACAGATTTATGGAGTAAAATGTGATGTTTTGATATAGGTATACATTGTGTAATAAGCACATCAGGAAAATTCACATATCCATCACCTCATTTGGTAAAATATTCAAAATATTCTCTTCCAGCCATTTTGAAATATATCTATTTTTGACTACAGTCACCCAAGAAAACACTTGAACGTATTCCTCCTAACTGTAGCTGTACCTGGTGACCTACCTCTGCCTGTCCATCCTCCCTTACCTTTCTTTCTTTCTTTTTTTTTTTTTTGGCGGTACTGGGGATTGAACTCAGAGGCATTCTACCTCCGAGCTATACCCCCAGCCCTGTTTTTTATTCTTTATTTTGAAACCGAGTCTCACTAAGTTGCAGAGTGCCTCACTAGGTAGCTGAGGCTGGCTGCGAACCCGGATCCTCCGGTCTCAGCCTCCCGAATGCTGGGATTACAAGCGTGCGCCACCACGCCCGGCTCCTCCCTTACCTTTCTTTGACCTCTGGTGACCACTATTATTCTCTCAACTTAGTGAAATTGGCTTTTTTTTTTTTAAGTCTCCACATATGCGTGTGAGAATTCAGTATTTGTCTTTCTGTGCCTTGCTCATTTCACTTAACATAATGTCCTCCAGACTCTTCCATATTGCCACAAATGATCAGGCTGCATCTTTTTGTACTTGCAAGGTTGAGACAGGAGAATCACTGGTTCAAAACCAGCCTCAGCAACTTAGCAAGGCTCTCAGTAGCTTAGTGGGACCCTGTTTCCAAATAAAAAATAAATGGGGCTGGGGGATATAGCTCGGAGGTAGAATGCCCCTGGATTCAATCCCCAATATCACACACAAAAAATTTGTCATCTTTTTATGACTGGATAGTTTTACATATCATGCTCTTGTTAAAGCCTAAGTTATGATCAAGTCCTACTGCCCATGACCCTCCAGCAATGTCCCATTCTTAGAGAAAAAAACCAAAGTCCTATCACACCCAATATTGCTCCAAATGACATGGCGTCCTGTTCCACCTTGATCCTGTATACTTTTCTCCCCCCATTTTCCCCCATCAGCCACACCTCTCTGGCTTTTTCCTGAAAATGCTAGCACATGCCAACCACAAGTCTCTGCCACCATCTTGCTTCTTGGATGGTTCACCTCCTGACCCCCACGCCTTCTGCCCTTCCTTAGACCATCTCTTGGGGAGGCCTCCCCAGACCTCCTGGGCCAAATGCTCACCTTCTCCATTCTCATCCTCTAAATCTTTTCTGCTTTGTTTTCTTCAGTGTTGTTGAAGAACAGCCTGTGTATCACACATATATCTTGCATTTATTGTACATTAAAATGTACTTTCCGTAAGAACATGGAGTTTTGTTTAGTCACTAAAATGCAGTACTTGGCACAAAATAGGTATACAATACACACCTTAAAAAGTAAATTGATGTACCAGGCATCTGACATTTAAAAAGAAGTTTCCTACATCTTATCTGGATTATCCAGTAGGAGAAGCAGTCTTTAGGATATATGTGTCCTATGTCATGAGAAATCTCCAGCATGTTTTCTAGGTAAATGGTAAAATAGGTAGACTTGGGATACTCTTTACTATTAAACCATTTTGGAAAAATATAAATAAATTGAGCATCTCTAATCAAAGAAAATCTAACTGCATCATGCTAGAGATAATCAGACTCTTCATTATTTTTGTTAGCTTTTAAGCTTGCAGGCTAATATATTCAGTACCAGACATTAATAAATGCAGCTGCTTTCTATAAAGACTTAATAAAAATGCAAATGGTAATATTAATAGCAAGTTAACTGAAACACTCTCAAACAGAGAAAGAACTGTGGAAGAGTTTTAAATTTCCTTCAAGACACTAATATAAGGGAGTCCAGGGATTTTCCCACATTTTATAGACTATTTAAGTAAGTTCTATCTGTAACATATCCAATAAAATTGCTATTTGTTTACATACAATCAGTGTGTGTGTGTGGGGGGGTTTATGCGCGCATATAGGTCTACCTGTATGCATAAGGGTAGCTGTGTGTTTGTGATCTGTGTATGTGTGAGTGAGTGTGTGTTTGCACATGGATGCATGCATGTTGATCTTTGAGATAAGTAGAGTGCAATATTTCAGTACTAGCCAGCAGATGGTTTTGCAGTTTGGGAAAAGGAATTGGAATAACATCAGTAGGTTTGGGCAAAGTCAGAGGCAATGCTGCTTCAAATATGCACTTTTTAAAACTCGGAGCTTCTGGGTTCTCAGAGCTGTGTCTTATCCTGGGGGTGCATGCATGTGACCCCGGTATTCGGGAAGCTGAGACAGGAGGATTGTAGGTTTAAGGACAGCTTCAGCAACATAGTGAGACTCTCAGCAACCTAGCAAGATCCTGTTTCAAAAGAACAATTAATCATTCATTCAATCAATCAATGAAAAAGGCTAGGCATATAGCTCAGAGGTAGAATACCTCTGGGCTCAATCCCCTCCCTCCCTCCCTCCCCCCCCTTCTCTCTCTCTCTCATACACACACACACACACACACGCACACACACGCATGCCTCGGGGTCTCCTTCCGCCCCGGCCATCCTGTTCTTCCTTTGTCCATCTGTCTTTTGTGTTTTCCTCCCTCACGGCACAATCTTCAGCACGACCAGCCTTTTAAAGGATTTTTAAAGAAGAAAAGTTGAAAATCAAGCTAAACAACCCTCGCCATTCATTTTCTCCAGCACCTCTTGAGAAAGACACTAAGACCGTTAATACACAGTGATGGAATGATTTCTAAAGCAATGTGATCGTTACTGGGTTTCCGTTTTCTGGCCATAAAATCAAAGACTTACTTCAAGTTAATGGAGAGTAATCGAAATTCACGGGGGAGCATCCTACAGAGAAGCCAAGTGACACCTGGGGTACACAGCTTGGGCACGGAACGGATCCTGGGGCCAATGCAACACACTTGTGCCTCTGTGTCCCACCCAAGACTCCTGGGGTCAGGGATGTGGGTTTTTACTCTCTTTTTAAATCAAGTTTTAGACACCAGTGCATGACTTGAAGGCGGTCTTGTCATACCTTGGATAAAAAATGTCCTCCAAAGGTTCTTGTGTTGAAGGTGGGTCCCTAGCTGGTGGCACTTTGAGAGGCGGCGATGGAAACAGGGAGGTGGCACCTCGTGGAAGGGGTGGGTCACTGGGGCATACCTTTGAAGGGTACATCATGTCCCAGACCCCTGACACCCGTTGTCTGTCTGTTTTTCTGCCTCATGTGAGCAGGTTGGCTCCACCACACCGTCTCCGCCACGATGCTTGGCCTTACCACAGGCTCTTAGCAATGGGGCCAGACAACCATGGGCTGAACCCTCTGAAACATCAACCAAAATACACCTTTCCTCCTTAAAGCTGATTTTCTCAGGTATTGTGTTATAGTGGCATCAGGCTGACCAACACAGTGCTCAATACAAATCTGTTGAGCAGGCCCTGCTTGAGTCTGTATTTAGTGACTCTCACACGAGGCTTCTGGGCAGCTATTTCTGGAACCCTCAGAACATGCGCAGTTCCTCACAGAACCGGCTACGGAACCGGCTACGGAAGCCCCTGCTGGCTGGGGACGGCAGGCATGTGAACGTGCGCCGTGGTGGCGGTGCACTTCTGACTGCAATGCACAGTCACATGACATGGGGTGACAGTTTGCATGGGGCAGTGGCCCCACTGGGCAGACAAGGAGCATTACAGGAAGAGTCACGAGCATTCCAGTTTGAAGACAGACGGCAAGCAGGCACGAACAGGCGAGGGACCAGAGCTAGCCAACTGCCACCACCCAGGGACTGGGAGGGGCCGGAAAGCGCAATTTTTCTACAGAGAATTACAGTCTTCTCATATATAAATGTAATTAAAATTTTATTATATTAAATATATATATTTAATAGAATACATTTATATAATATCTAATATATTTATATAACACTAAATTATATTAAATATATTAAAATTTTATATATTTAAAATTAACCAAATCACATGCAATCTGTGAAGAAATAAAATCACAAACTACAAAGGACCAAAAAGCAAAAATCCTCCTTTCCTGGGCTCCTCTCCGGATCACAGTGGACTTCTTCAATGAAGACCTCATCAGGGACCAGCTAACCGCTGTCGGCAACAGGCCACGTCGGGGCTGAGGGCATTCAGGTTCAAAAGACCCCGCACACCTGGTCTACTCCTGGATCTCACAGGCGGCCCGAGGCCTGAGCAACGGATGGTGACACAGGCAAAAACCCCAGGGCTTCCAACGGGCTGCCCAACAGGAAGCTCTGGGCCCCTGGCTGTCTGATGGCTCAGGAAGCTGCGGCTGAGTCCCCCGACCCCTTGAGAGCCAGGAGGATGAGAGCAAAGCAGGAGCAAGTCCCCTTGCAGTGCCGTGGTGCTGCTGAAGAAAAGACCGGAGCCTCTGCCCAGAAGCGACCCCACCGGGAGCAGGAGAGTGGGGAGAGGGAGTGGAAGACAGAGCACGCAGAGTCAAGAGCGTCAAGGAGGGATGCACAGACGAGAAGCTTGGACAGAAGGGATGGAGGTCCTGCAGAGACTGAGCCACTCCCGAAGGGCGCGGAGCAAGAGGCAAGGGCAGGGCAGGGGCGTGTGTGTGTGTGTGTGTGTGTGTGTGTGTGTGTGTGTTCGTGTGTGTTCGTGTGTGTGTGTGTGTGTGTTCGTGTGTGTGTGTGTGCGCGCGCGTGCGCTCGCGTGCTGGGGAGCTGCTTTCCAACACAACCTGCTGCCCTGGACGGAGGTGCTAGTGGTGCTCGGAGCACGAGTGACCTGCCACCCTCTGCAAGTCTGTGCCACCCTGCAGCTGTGTGACACGGGGTCAGGGGGCAGGGCCTCCAGCTAAGTGGTCTGCCATGCAGAAGGAAAGATGTGCTAGCTGTGCCTCCTTCTGGAATTTTTCTTTTACATGCGTGTGTCCCCTCAACTTTTTCAATGAAATCATGAAGATCAGAGTTTATGATATGTTTTTCATATACCAAAGATAGTATTTTCTTTTGTGGTAATGGGGACTGAACCCAAGGATTTTTTTTTTTTTTTTTTTCGGTACCGAGGATTGAATCCAGGGACATCAGGGACATTCTACCTCTGAGCTATACCACCAGCCCTATTTTTATTCTTTATTTTGAAACAGGTTCTAAGTCATGGAGGGCCTCACTAAGTAGCTGAGGCTGATCACGAACCCGTATCCTCCAGTCTCAGCCTCCCTAGTACTGGGATTGCAAGCATGCACCACTATGCCCAGCTTGAGCCCAAGGACATTCTACCTCCAAGCTACAGCCTGAGTCTTTTTTGTTTTATTTCTTTTTATTTTGAAACAGGGTCTCGCTAGAATGCTGAAAGTCTCCCTAAGTAGCTGAGACTGGTCTTGAACCTGTGATCCTCTGGTCTCCGCCTCCCAAGTACTGGGATGACAGGCAGGCGCCACCACGCCCAGCTTACCAGAGATAACTTTGCAAGGCAACAGACGGAGATAATTCATTCCCCTCCACCAGCTGCATCATTTTCAATGCCTGGTGTGGATGCGCTGTGATTTATCTAATAGTTTCCCTTTCAAGGACTTTGTCCTCTTATTTTAAAATAAGAGTGAAATGGGGACACTGGCCTGGCTAGATTGGCCTGCACATTTAGGAATTGCTGTAGAAAAATTCTAGAAGTGGAGTGGCTGGGTCAAAACAAAGTTACATGTTAAATTTGGACAGAAACTGCCAGGCATGGTGGCGTGCACCTATAATCCCAATACTTGGGAGGAGGCTGAGACAGGAGGATCCGGGTTTGCAGCCAGCCTCCGCTACTTAGTGAGGTCCTCTGCAACTTTGTGAGACCCTGTTTCAAAATAGAGAATAAGAAATAGGGCTGGGGGTATAGCTTGGAGGTAGAATGCCCCCGGGTTCAATCCCTAGTACCGCAAAAAAAAAAAAAGTAAATAAATAAATAAACAAATAAATAAATAAATAAACAAATAGGGCTGGGGGCATAGCTTGAAGGTAGAATGCCCCTGTGTGCAACCCCCAATACCACACACACACACACACACACACACACACACACACACACACAAAAGAAATTTGGACAGAAACTGCTGCATGGTCCTTTGAGACTCCCACATCACCATCCACTGATGACACCTGTGTCAGACCCCTGACACCCTCTCCAGGGCTGGGCATCTTTGGTCCTTTAAATTATTGCTGATATTTGTGTGGGAAGGAGACGGAATCAAATTTGGGTGAGCAGGAGGGTGCTTCCTGACGTTCAGAAGAAGAGCCGCACCTTCTGGTCTCCCAGAAGCTACACGGACACAGGTAACTTGCGTTATCCAGTGAAGGAGGGGTGGAGCGGGGGCGAGTGTCATTTTGAGCAGATGAATCCAATGGCCCGTGCTTCTGGTTCTTGTCCTGTTCTTCCTCCTGCCACCAAGGCTTCCGACTTCCCGACGGCAGCTGCCATGTTAGCCTGGATGAGAACGGCAACAAGCAAGCCCCAGCTGCCCCTGTACTGAGGGCTCAATAAGCCTCTGCAGTTGCAGCCACTGAGATTTGGGGGCTGCTTGTTACTGCATCTAGCTGAAACTAATTGAACGTATCTTCATTCGTGGCTTCAAATACCTCTGTCCTGATGACTCTCAGAGTTTTAGTTCTGATGGAGTCCTCAATCCTGCATAGGAAACTATTTGTGCGTGTGTGTGAGTGTGTGTGTTTGTGTGTGTGTTGGGAGGGGGGGACTCTGACATGGGCACTTGAAACTTTCATAGTTCAAGTTCCCAGGGCTCAGTCGGGGACTCTTTATTATTCTCCACTATACTCGCCTCAGTTATGCAATCTTATTCATGCCAGCCTTGAACTACCATTTAGCAATCATGTCTTCCAAATTTTAAACTCTAGTCCTATGCCCCTCAGTATGCCATACTTAATTCCTGACCTGTGCCACATGACTCTGGATGCTTAAATACACACATTGAGCTTGTCTCCTGAATTTCACTGCTGAACCAACGTTATTACCTAAAATAAAAGAGAGCCTTGAAAACACCCCAACACAGGCACACACACTGCAAAAAAATTTACAATTTACATTTTCCCCACATAGGTTGCAAGACAGGAGTAAATGCAATAATAATAATAATAACAAGCAATAATAATAACAATAAAACAAGTCTTGAATAGTGTGACAAGAAAGAAAGGAAAGAAGGAGAAAAGAAAGAAAAGGTAGATGCAAGCTTGATCATGTCAAGAAAAAAATACAAAAACTAAAAGCAGAACATTATTGTAAATGGCGAAAGATTTATACAGTCTGAAAAGAACCCACCTCCCTGGTAACCTGCCTCCGTCTATCATACTGGAAGAGCAAGAGACAGAAGCTAAGCCAGCCCCTTCCTCTTCCTCAAGCTACGTGCCCTGGAGAAGACAGAAGACTGCACGGGGGGCCCTCAGTCACCGGCAGCTTGATTGTATGTGGGGATGACATAGGTCCTGACGACTACAAGATCCACTGCAGCCCCCAGCCAAGGGCACACTCTGAAGAACAAACTCATGTCATTTGCAGGGAAATGGATGGAACCAGAAAACATTACGTTAAGTGAGATTGGTCACTCACGAAACGTAAAAAATTGTATGCTCTCCTTAATATGCGGAAGCTAGGGAGAAAGTGGGACATAAAAGGGACTCCAGATGAAGAAGGAGAAACCTTAGATGAACAAAGAAGTTGACTTAACTGAAGGTGATGGGAGGGGGGAGGGAAACACCCTAATGCACATGATGTACTTTCACAAACATATCAAAGTCAATCACTAAACTGAACTTGAGAAGGAGGGAGGGTGAGGGAGTGGGGCGGGAATTGAGGAAGGGTCGAATGAGAGATGTGTGCATGTATGCCTCTCCCAGCTTGTGCCTAATAAAGATGTATGATTACAATGCACCAATAATAAATAAATAAATAGATAAATAAGGAAAAAATAAGGCACTGATACCTACTAGATAACCAGTCCTCCTTTCCACCCTTGTCTTTCCCACTTAGACCCTTACTATTTAATAGGTATCTCCGAGTGAGTTTGTCAAGTTCCATGAAGGGCCATGTTGCTGAAATCGGGGTGAGTCAGACTGTGTAGAGATTGACTTCTGCCGTACCATCACCTCAGGACCTTGGCTCCCGGCCTGCGGGTGCTTTGGGTCTTTCTGTCAGATCTATGTGCGGTGTGCAGGGCCTTTGCTGAGTCGCTCCTGGGGCAGTCTTCTCCGTTGCCTCTGCGACACCTTGCTCTCCTGTTTTTTTTTCCCCCGCTGCCCATTCTCCATCTTTCCTGCTGACCCTTCTGTGACCCTCGGGGCACATTCCTGAGGACTCTACTCTGAGCTCTCCATCTTAGGCTTACTGCCGCTTTCTCTTCTGAGCCCTGCCTTGCTCTTATAATCTGACTGCCTTGGTGACATCTCTGCTTGGACATCTTACAGATACTGCAAACAGGTCAAGATGAAAATTCTCCCAGGTAAAATATGAATTAAGTCACACCTATATGTTTTCCAAAAGACTCACCCTTCCTTGTTTATTTTGTAGTACATCAACTGCAATTATGCGCCTGTGCATGGATATCTTTATCTTTCATTATCCTGTGAACTCCAGGCAGGGATGGGCCTGGTCTCTTATTCTCCACGGAGGATCTGGCAGCGGTTGGCATGATGTCTAGCACACAAACACCTACAAAGTACCAATTCAGCAAGACGTACCTGGTTATTGAATAACTGACTAGCTGGTAGCTGTGATGCCCCCATAGACCAACAAAACAACAAACATAAAGTGTTAGGCCTGGTTTGTATCACAACTCTGATGTTGACTTCATGGGAACGAAGAGATAACAGAACAGGGAGTTTGGTGCCTAGCACACGGCTTCAGTCAGTCCTGTTAAGACGGACCCTTAAATCCAGAGTGTCAGAGACAGTGGTTACTGGGTATGACCCTTTAAATGTTCATCCTTTTAAAGCTAAAACAATACAATAGCTCTGAAAGCTAGTTTACCTTCAAGAGCATTTGATATGGCTCTGGGAAAAATGTGTTGCTAAAATTGGGTGTTACTTTCATCCTCTCTTTCAGACTTTAATCCTCTGTTTCCTGTACCCTTAATCCCACGTTCCTGATGGGAACCCACTCCAGTGCCTCCCCTGAGGTCACCTGCACCACTGCAGAAGCACAGCTCCCCCTCCTTGGACTTCAAGGCCTTCTCCACACCTTGGTCTGGTGGTCACCTCGAGCTCCTTGTCCAAGCTCTGCCTCAGTGTTCGTGTCTGCATTGTTATTTCCCTCTCTCTTTTCTATTTTATTTTATTTTATGGCACTGGGGATTGAACCCAGAGGCATTCTACCTTTGAGTTACACCCCCTGTCCGATTTTATTTCTTATTTGGAAACAGGGTCCCGCTAGGTTGAAGAGAGTTTCACTGCTTGCTGAGGCTGTCCTCGAACCTGCAATCCTCCTGTCTCAGCCTCCTAAGTACTGAGATTACAAGCGCATCCCACCATGCCTGGTTTACCTCTCTCTTTGTGTTTTGTAGCCCCCTGCCATTCTTCTGCCTTCTGCTTGGAGTCTCATGTATGCTTTATTTTTCTTTTATTCCCCGAGAATACTAATGACCCCTGCTATGGACCAAATGTTTGTATCCCTCTAAAACTCATAGGCTGAAACCTTGCCCACAGTGTGGCAGCATTTGGAGCTGGGCCCCGGGGGTGGGGGTCATGATGTCAGGAGGGTGGCAACCTCTCAAATAGGATGTCCTTTATAAGAAGAGACAGGAGAGGGCATTCTTCCTCTGCCTCTACTCTCACCACGTGAGGATGTGACAAGAAGCACCTATCTACAAACCAGGAGGAGAGCCAGCGCGCACCAGGACCTCGCCGTGCTGCCTTCCCGAGCTGGGACTTCTGGGCCTCCAGGAGTGACAGAGAGGTTTCTGCTCTCTAAGTTACCTAGTCTATGGTATTTTGTCATAGCAGTCCAAGCTGAACAAGACAATCCCCTGTACTGAAATCTCTTGCCATTCCTTATGTAATATTAGTCTTCTTGCCTGTCGGCTGGTCACTATCTTCTACCCGCCTTATTCTGGCCCTCTTCCTTTTCTGATGGGCTTGCTGTGGCTCTCTGTCATGCTTTGCTTGAGGGAGGGAGGAAGGGAGGGAGGGGAGAGAGAGAGAGAGAGAGAGAGAGAGACAGACAGACAGACAGACAGACAGACAGTCAGACAACAGACAGTGCTCCTCCATGTCATTTCCAAAATTTCAAGCATCCCCTGTGCTGAGCTCTGAAATGTCTACCTTCTAGCCAGCCTCTCAACTCACACTGTTCATTCTCTGTTGTCCTGTTGGAGAATTCTGTTACCTGGGAGACACACTATAGCAACCACACCAGATAATGTAGGGTCGGTCAGGTTTGGATCCTTGGAAAGGGGAATGCAGAGTGGGTTTGGGCAATGGTGACCTGGACTCTATCACAATACTGTGTTTCTTAACTGTGTGGCCTTGAGCAGGGTCCTGAGGTTTCTTAAAACGAGGTATTCTCATTTCCCACAGAGGGTAGGTCAAAGGATTACTGCTATGCCCCAGAGCATGAGTCAGTGGGCAGCACAGAGATAGCCCCACAGGGCCGATGGGAAGGACCCCAATGGGGCGATGGAGGAAGAGGCAGGGAGGAGCATGGACTGCTCAAGCTCAGACACCAGAGGTGTTTTACCTGGAGGAATTTAACAGCATTGTGGTCAAATTTCTGAAATGTTGAGCAACACACACACACACACACACACACACACACACACTCACTCACACAAATACATATAAATAAAAAAACATACTAAGGACTAGCTCCAAGTTCCCCTTTTATTCCTAAAAGTGGAAATGACCTCTTTAAAAGTTCCATTGTGTACCTGGTACCAAACTACTGGGATAGTGAACGTGTCACACAATTTGGTAGAGCCACGATTCAACCCCTAGAAATCGGTTTACTTGTTTTAATTGTCGTTACCGTTTGGTGTTTTAGTCCAACGCAGTTGGATCTTGTGTCTTTTGTCCGTCTCTAAAGGGATACCCCTTTCCACATTCCTATAGATTTTTTCCATATTTGGGAGCTGGGGGAGATTTTCTGACTTTGCATTCCAAAAAAGATAAGTACACAGATGTTTATAGTAGCTTTATTCACAAGTGCCTAAACTTGGAAGCAAACAAAATGTCCTAAATGGATAAATAAATGTACAGCCAGACAATGGAATATTACTTAGCACCAAAAAGAAACCAGCTATCAACCCAAGGAAAAATCATGGAGGAAGCTTAGATACATATGTCAGTCAATCTGAAAGGATTATATGCTGTATGATTGCAACTGTATGACATTCTAGAAAAGGCAAATTATGAAAACAGGAAAATGGTCAGTGGCTGTCTGGGGTTAGGAGAGAGAGAGGGAGGAAGAGGAAGGGGCCAAGGACTTTCAGAGCAGCGAGATTCTTCTTTAGAAAACCATAGTAGTGGATACATGACTGTGCAAGTTGGCTTTCCACTCCTATAACAAAGCCCTGAGATAATCAACTTATAAAGATAAGAGGTTGACCTTGGCTCACAGTTTTGGAGTGTTCAGACGACAACTGGTTGGCCTGATTGCCTTGGGCAAGGCAGTGCATCCTGGCTGGAGTCCTTGGTGGACTCAAAGGGCACGCCCCCACTGACCTGCTGACCTTCCACCAAGCCGACCTCCTAAAGGCTCCAAGACCCCCCACAGTGAACCTTTGGGAGATGCTAAAGAGTCAAACTACGGCAATGACACTACACATTTGTCCAAACCTATGGGAGGTACAATGCCAAGAGTGAGCTGTAATGTAAACCAGGCATGCTGGGTGAGAATGGTACACCAGCGTAGGGTCACCGATTGCAACATATGTACCCCTCTTGGAGGGGGATGCTGACCAGAGAGGAGGCTGTGTAGGCGGGAGGGGAGGTGCATGGGAAAATGGTCTCTGCACCACTCAATTTTGCTGTGACTCTAAAACTGTCCTAAAAATTATTTATTAACAATAAAGAGATAGGAAATTATTCCCAATGGAGAGAGAAAGAGAGAGAGAGAAAAAAAGAAGTATATAACTATATACAGACATTTCCTGTGCAGTAATACTTCATGAGCAGGCTCTATTCCTATGGGAAGCAGAATGCCAGACAGGAAGGAAGAGGTTAAGAAGAGAGGGGAAGAATGAGAGGCTGGCCCAGTGCTCCTCCCTCTTACCAGGGATCTGCACTTTCCCATCTAAAGACAGACTGTTCATCCCCTTAGTCACCCAGGCCCCAGTTTCCTGCTCTATGTTCTCTACTCAGTCTCTCAAGCAGAGGGAACGCCGACACTGGGGATCCATGGAACTTGTTAAGCAGCGAGAAGAGAAGCCAGCACAGAATGCTGTCTGACTGCGCGCTTGTGCGGGGTGGGCATCTAGTCTGCGTTAATCATGGCCAGAGAGAACTGTGAGAACCCTGATGCTCTGAGGTGCTGGGGCTGGCCCCGGGTTAAAACAGAACGCCCTGCTTGTAACCCCAGTACTTGGGAGGCTGAGACCGGAGGATCCAGGTTCCCAGCCAGCCTCAGCTACTTAGTGAGGCCCTCTGCAACTGAGTGAGACCCTGTTTCAAAATAAAGACTAAAAAATAGGGCTGGGGGTATAGCTCGGAGGTAGAATGCCCGACTGCCAAAAAAGAAAAAGAAAAAGAGCACGTCCTGCCTCCTGGTTCAGCGTGCTTTAAGCTAGCCGTGCTTCGTACTTGGATCAAGAGAGGGCATATGTAGATGCCCAACTTCACTCCACGAGCCTAGAAACACCGGGTTCATGTGTTAGAAGGCTCTTTCTTTATAACACATGGTCAAGGCAGCCCAAGAGCTGCTTCATAGAAGTCCACTCGGGTTACCAGGGAAAATTCACACTGCGGATTTCACCGGGAGCCCGAAAGCACACACTTGACTGGTGTGCTTTATGAAGGTGGCCCTAATTACTGTATCTCCATGCTGTCTTCATAAAATGCGGGGAAGATGCTGTGTTAGTAAAGCTGGGATCAGTCTACTGCTGGCTGATCTTCATCGTTCTTTCCACTCCCCACCTCTGAATACTTCTCCAGAGGTTCTACTCACAGATCCCTTGTGTCCATTTGTTTGCTTTCAGTGTTAAAACCTTCCTTGGTAGTTGCATATTTCTCTGGGCCTTAGTCTACATGCTTTGCAATAAATCTTACCCAAGCTGCAACCCTGACGTCCTCTTATCAACCACTGGTTCACGACAGTCATCCCTCTATCTGTGGGGGACTGGTTCCAGGACCGTTAGCAGATACCCAAATCTGCAGATTCTCAAGTTCTCATATAAAAAGGTAGAGTATTTGCAAGTACTCTCCACACACCCTTTTGTATACTTGCAATCATCTCTTGTAATACCTAACAATGTAAATGCTATGCACATGGTTGTCATATTGTATTGTTTATAGAATAATGACAAGAAACATTTGTACGTGTTCAGTATAGATCCAATTTGTGTGTGTGTGTGTGTGTGTGTGTGTGTGTGCATGTGTGTGTGTGTGTGGTACTGGGGATTGAACCCAGGGGCATTCTACGTCCAAGCTATACCACCAGCCCTATTTTTCAGTCTTTACTTTGAAACAGGGTCTCACTACCTTGTGGAGGGCCTCCCTAAGTAGCTGAGGCTGGCCGCAAACCTGGATCCTCCAGTCTCAGCCTCCCAAGTACTGGGATTACAAGCGTGTGCCACCACACCCGGCAATGCAATTTTTTTCCAAAAGTTTTTTGGGGGTGCAAGACTGGAACTCATGGGGTTCTACCACTAAACTACATCTCCAGCCCTGTTCATTTTTAATTTTGAAACAAAGTCTCAATAAGTTAACCAGGCTGGCCTTGAACCTGGGATCCTCCTGTCTCAGCCTCCCTAATGTTTTTGATCTGAGGTAGGTTGAATTGGCAGATGCAGAACCTATAGATATGGAGAGACAACTCTAATTGCTCCTTCCTCCACCTGGCAGCCAAACACAAAGAAGTGTAACTCCATCAGTCCCTGCAAAAACAAAAACAAAAACAAAAAAACAAAAAACAAAAAAACCTCAAAGCAAAAAACAACAACAACAAAAGACCCCAAACCGTCAACAGTGCCTTAGCTCGCCACAGCGCAGCGGGCTCTGGTGTCCAAGTATCGATTCCAACTCAAGGTCTTGATGGCTGTGTAAACCTGGCCAAGTTTATGACTTGTCTGAGCCCTGCTTATGATTTACCTTGCTGGATTTTACTCAAAGTGAAACAAAACACAAAGGGCTGAGAGCAGAGCCCAGCCCCCAGCAGGTCTAGCCAGATGATGGCGATTAGGAGGACATCTGCCATCATTACCTTCCAAGAGCTAGCATCCTAGCCCGACCCTCGCACGCCCAGACTCATCAGGAGCCCCTCTCCTCTCAGGTGCGGCTGCTTCTGCCTAGACAGATGCTCTCCTTATACCCCACCTCCTCCCCCTGGATACTCATGTCCTGCTCCTCTGCCTGGCTCATTCCTATCGGTCCCTAGAACTTCAACTTCAATGCTTCTTCCTCCGGAAGCCCTCCCTGGTTATGGAAACCAAGTCAGCCTCTCAAAGCATTCTCAGCTCCATTACCACGTGTGTCTGTTCACCTTCACCCCTCCAGGCGTGGGGCCACGATGAATGTCCCATAAATACGCGCTAAATAAATTATGTCATGGCTGGAACTGTCACCTTGGGAGTCAGCTACACCCAGGAGGCCGTCTGAGGGCTCGCAGACAGCAAGTGTGCAGAAAAAGAATTCAAGGCTCAAGTCTCAGTTGCTGGTGGAGGAAACAGAACCAGAAGTCAAGAGGAAGAGGGGACACCAGCCGGCCACCCCAACCTCCAGTGCTCAGGGAACGCCTGTTAGTCACAGGGTGTGGACACAAGACTCAATGGAGACATCGTCATGTTTCAGCAGAAGGTGACATTATTCAAATGTCAGTTCTTTCAGAAGGAAGGCAACGTTGGAATGCAATATCTATCCAAGCTCCACAGTTGAATTTTGGGGGAACTGGGTACAGTTATGTTGAAGTATGATACAAGAACGGATAGTAGTAGCAATATTGAAAAAAAAAAATCAGTGACCATTTTTATACTTGTGGTTGTGCTGACCAAGAGGGAAGGTATCCTTCCCCACCAAGACAAAGACAAGATTGGCGATAACTTTGACGATTATAGAAGCTGGGTGATGGGTGTATCAGACCCAATGTATTATTCTCTATCCACTCGTATAAATATTTCCATAAATGTTTAGAAATGTAAGCAAAATAAAGTCAACAGAACACAAAAGAGAGGGGCTATCCTCAGCTCCTTAGAACTATTAGCTTCTAAGAGCAGGCGAAAAACTATAGAACAATCGCAGGGAGGGAGAGTTTCCTTGACCAGAGAGCTGTACCAGACAATCATCAAGAGATAATTATATGCCCCGAGCACTTCATTTCCCAGGGAAGAGTCCTTCATTTAACAAGTGGAGCTGGCAGAAAACAAACTTACATCAGCCCTTTCAATATCCACTCATAAAGAAATTCCAGATAAAGATATACATGTAAAAAAAACAAAAACAAATGACATTGCATTTTAATATTTGCATAAGATTGGCATGAAGAAGACCTTTTTGAGCACATAAATCATAAAAATTGATAGGAGTATCTAACCAGATAATCAGATACAACAGAACACAAAAGAGAGGCGCTATCCTCAGCTCCTTAGAACTATTAGCTTCTAAGAGCAGGCGAAAAACTATAGAACAATCGCAGGGAGGGAGAGTTTCCTTGACCAGAGAGCTGCACCAGACAATCATCAAGAGATAATTATATGCCCCGAGCACTTCATTTTCCAGGGAAGAGTCCTTCATTTAACAAGTGGAGCTGGAAGCTTTTTTTTTTTTTTTTTTACTATGGCCAAAAATAAATAAACAATATAAAAAGGCTTTAACAGACTTAGAAAAATAGCTGCAACACAGATACAGGCAAGGCACCAATATCCCTTTGAATAAAGAACTGCCATAAACTGTTAAGATAATGACAAATGACCCCGCAGAAACTCAGGCAAAAGACACGAACGGGCAGTTTACAGAACAGGAAAATCCAGATGGCCAGAAATGCATAAAAAGATGTTCAATCTGAGAAGAAGCTAAAGAAAAACAATGGGAATTGCCAATGTGGTATCATTTTCACACAGACTGGGCAAAAAAAAAAAAAAAAAAAAAAAAAAACCTGGCCATGGTGTCCAGGCGCAGAGGGGCTGCCGTGTGAACTTGGAATGCTTTCAAATTTTTGGTGGGGAGGGGAATTTCTACACCCTTTTTGGAATGGAGTCTGGAAACAGCCCCTCAAACTCAAAATATAAGCACTGGTGGACCCAGTGGTCTCATTTGGGGCTACATCTTTCACAGAAATAGAAGCAATTGTATATTAAAAATGCTCACTGATATCTAGTAAAGAATTTTTGAAGTGGCAGAAGCTCGAGAAAAGTGGGAGGCTTCACAGTGGGGAATAAATGGAGAAAACGGAGGCATTCAAATAGGATTATTACAGAGCATTTAGAGAGTAAATCAAACTTGATTTGCTGATCTGGAAGAACCTCCACGCTGAAGAATTTACTTAGGATGACATGTATTAATCTACTCAGGGTGACATATGTTATAAAAAAAAATTAGACATTTGTTTGTAAAAACAAGGATATGTCTCTATCATATTTATAAGCACAGGAATAGCCAGTAGTATGTGTATAATATCTTAGTTCAGGGAGTTACAAATTGAGTGGCGATATTAACGTTTTAAAACTTCTTTTCATCGTTTCACTGACGAGCAAAACTTCATTCTCTTCGTGGTAGAGTAAATTGAGGGCATTTTGGTAAAAGGTGACTGTCTGCCAGAGAAACCGAGTGAAGTGGGAATTTCGAGGAGGGAATCATTACTTCAGGAAGTGTCGAAAAGGGCCGAGTTGCAGAGCACGCGTGAACCTGGCACCCAGGGGAGAGTCCCAGGATTGTGGGACCAGCAGGGAACTCACAGCAAGGACGAGGAGTCCACGGGGTCAGAGCTTCGTAGTCTAGCTCTGTCACTAGGATCCTAATGGTAAAGAGGAGAGGTGGGTGGAGAACTTGGTTAGCATTGCTTATCTGAGCACTCCTATAGTTGGATGGAAGGCAGGGAGGAAGGCCGAGGCGGTCCAGGCAGGGAGAGATGCTGCCGGCATCCTAGTCTGTGTGACAGAGCAGGACAGTGACCCCCGACTTCCACAACCCAGAAGAATTATCTGCTGTTAGTGGCTCTCGAAAGGACCCATGACTGTCTGCTGTCTAGGCGTGTTGTCACCTGCAGGCACCTGCCCTGCCTCTGAGCGTCTTCCCACGCCAGGCGCAGCCTGTGGTGAGCCCTGAAATCCCAGCCCCACAGGAACCACAATCCCAAAGCTTCTGTTTCCCGGGACGCAGCATAAAGGCTGCGTGTGCTTCCTGCTGGTGGCAGAATGGAAGCCGCAGCCGCAGCAGCTGGTTCCCGAGGAGCAAGTGCAGACAGGAGGCTGCGGGTCCGGGCAGGTCCCGCTCCTCAATCCTCACCACACCTTTCTGCTTTCACAGCCGGCACTCGGAAAAGGTTGGGAGAGGCCTTCATCGTGTGAAGACTATGGAAATTGTTCCTCCTCGGAGGGTTTCAAACTTTCACTGGGACCTACCAGATTCTCCTAGATCAGGGTACGCCCACAAGAATGCCAGGATTCCCTCAAAAGCCACACTGTATGAGGTCAAAGTGCAGAGGCCATTGGGGGAGCGGAGGACAACTGGGGAGGGTGCCCCACAGGGTGGCGGCTTCAGAAAGACCCGGATCTCACAGAAACTCACATTCCTAAGGAGCAGCCCTGGTTTGTCAAAGGGGACTTTTTGCGTACGGGGTCTGGGGATGGGATTTTGTAAGCCCTCGGGGTGATGGTATGCCACTTGTCTTGGATAAGATGGCTCTGCAAACATTTAAGGGCTCTCAGCTCCTGAGTGTTTGGGGCCAATAATGTAACCCATAAATATCTGCAACTTGGTCAGTTTCTATAAAGAATGCAATGTGAGGGCCTCTGTCTTTTAGTCATGCAAAGCCATCCAATCCAAAACTGAAAATATTCATGAAAAAAATGAATCTTCACTCTTGCCTATCCTCTTCCTCAAAAATAAAGTAAAATAAAATACCATCTAACTCCAGTTGGAATGGCATTTATCAAGAATACAAACAGTAAGCTGGGCGTGGTGGCACACACTTGTAATCCCAGTACTTGGGAGGCTAAGACAGGAGGATGGCAGGTTCTCGGTCAGCCTCAGCTACTTAGTGAGGCCCTCTGCAACTTAGTAAGACCCTGTTTCAAAATAAAGAATAAAAAATAGGGTGGGGGTGTAGCTTGGAAGTAGAATGCCCCTGGGTTCAATCATCAGTACCGAAAAAAAAAAAATGCTGGCAAGGATGTAGGGAAATAGGAACTCTTATATACCTTTAGTAGAATTATAAATTACTAGAACCACAATGGAGGTCAGCATGAAGCTTCCTCAAAAGACTGGAAATAGAACCACCACATGACCCAGCCTTACCACTCCTCGGTAACTTTCCAAAAGAATTAAAGTCACAATTCCGTAGTGAGACATGCATATCCATGTTCAGAGCAACACAATTCACAAGAGTCAAATTATGGAACCAGCCTAGGGGTGTGCCAACAGATGAATGGATAAAGAAAATGTAGCATATCCACATAACAGGATCCTACCCAGACATAAAAAAAAATAAATAAATAAAAATATGCCACTTGTAGGAACACTTGGGGGAACTAGAGAACATTATGCTAAGTGAGCTTCGCCAGTCACGGGCAGTCAAGGGTCTGACGCGTTCTCTCCTAAGTGGAAGCTAGGGAGGATACAGGAAACAAAACAGGACTTCAGACCAACGAGGAGAGGGACGGAGTAGAAAAGTGAAAGGGGACTTGGGGGAAGGAAGGAGTGGGGAGAAAGAAAAGGAGGTGGAGAAAGGAAACATCAAGCAGTGCTTTGTTCAT
The DNA here is from genome assembly GCA_004027655.1 of Graphiurus murinus. Taxonomy (NCBI): domain Eukaryota; kingdom Metazoa; phylum Chordata; class Mammalia; order Rodentia; family Gliridae; genus Graphiurus; species Graphiurus murinus. Next base: position 29,342 of record PVLC010002007.1, read on the forward strand.
TCATGAAGGTGTCACTACCAACCTCACTAACATGTACAGGAAGGGAGAAGGGCCGACGGGGCAGGTTTCGAGAAAAAATGCAACAGGAGGTGTGTGCACATGTGTATCACTTCAAAACTCGCCATTACGTATGATTACAACGCACTAACTAAACCATAAAAATAATAAAACAAGCCAGGCGTGGTGGTGCATGCTTGTACTTGGGAGGCTGAGACTGGAGGATCTGGGTTCGAGGCCAGCCTTAGCTACTTAGTGAAGCCCTCAGCAACTTAGTGAGACCCTGTTTCAAAATAAAGAATAAAAATAGTGTAGCTTGGAGGTAGAATGCCCCTGGGTTCAATCCCCATTACCACAAATAATAATGATGATAATAATAATAATAATAATAATAATAATAATAATAATAATAATACAAAACCAAAAGTAAATACAGTATTTTAAAAGTCTTCGCAAGTCATTATAAAAGTCCAGGAAGGAAACAGCAGTGTTGACTAACTAGATGGTGATTAATTAAATGTACAATGCTGTCTCCCATCTATGTGAATGGTAACATGATAGCCCACAAAACTTTAATAGAACAACTACAAAGAGAAAAATACAACCCTTGCATCCCTTCCCCAATATCTTTGGAACACCTGTGGGCTGGGCCAGACCCCACTCAAGACACAGAGGGTTATGTTGGAGACCGGCAGAAGCAGAAATTCCCCAGGGGCTTCTTTCCTCTCCAAGACACACAAATCAACAAACAACACCACAATCGGGGCACTGCCTGGGGTGTGAGAAGGCGAGTAGCTGCGATGTATGGTACAGGAGGACTGGGAGAGGGGAAAGCAGGGAAGGAGGGCTGCGCTGTGTGAGGATGTATCAAATGGGACATTCAGAGCAGGACTCGCCCAGAGAGTAATTCTGAAACAAGGATTCAGGGCGGTACATGGTGGGCCAGAGTGCCTGGGCAGAGTCCCCCAGGCTGAGGGACTGTGGCGGGGGCAATGTGCTTGGAACAGAGGCCAGGTCAGAGCTGAGGACTGGGACGGGGGCGGCAAGCAGGTGATGCTCTTGGCTTCCCTTGGGTGTGAATCCAGGAGTTGCTGCCGGCTTTGGAGGCATGGCCTAGCACCAGGGAGGGAGCGCACAAGCTCTGCTCAGAGGCTTCCTTTGGCTGCAGCTCAAGGAGCAGATGGCTGGCGGGGAGGGCGGGAAGTGGGAGGGAGGAGAGAAGTGCAGAGATGAGTCAGGAGGCCACCGCCTCATCCCCAGGGAGGAGGAGACCGTCTGGCCAGCAGCAGCAGGGGTGGCAAGATGGCGTTGAATTCTTGATACGTATCAAAAAACCAAGTTGAAGAGGGATCCAAAAGAAGAAAATAAACAAGAGGGGCGGGGGGAGTGTGGAGCACAGAAGACGTGAAACAAATAGAAAGTCCAAGATGAGATGGGTAGATGTACACCCAAATGTGCCACTAATTAAATTAAATGTAAAGAGACCAGATGCTCCAGTTAAAAGCAATGACTTGGCAGACTGATTACAAATCCAACTATATGCTGATTATAAAAGATATCTAAAGTGTAAAGATACAGAGAGGATAAAATTAAAAGGGTAAGAAAGAAATGGAGGAGGTATATTGTAACCCAAAGGAAACTGGTTGTAGCTATATTAATATAAGCCAGAATAGAGATGAAATGGATTTAGTAGTGAAGAAGAGAATGACTTTATAATCAGAAAAAAAGTAGGAGGTGGAAGATTTAAACATACTATTCACAAACTTTACCTAAAGGACATACAGTATTAGACTCCCAAGAACTGTAGAATACAAAATACTTTTAGTACTCATGAAGTAATTTATAAAGTATCTATCATACTGTGGGACAGAAAGTGCAAGACAAAAAATTTCAAAAGATGAAATCACTGAGTTCTATGTTCCCTGATTATATTATAATTAAATTAGAAAGATAAATAACAAAGCTCTGCATGGTTAGAAGACTTAACAAGTACGTCAAAACAACCTATAGGCTTTGTCTCAAAAACAAAAGAGTTTGGGGTGTCAGTGTAGGAAAGGGGTATAGAAAAACAAGATTGATACAAGTTGATAATTTTAGAAGGTGGGTGATGGGTACCTGAGGATTCATTATACCATTCCATACACACTGACAGATATTTAATACTCTCCATAGCTCAGAATTTAAAAAAAAAAGTAAAACATGAAATAAGGTCAGCAGAAAATAATCACTATGAAAAATAAAACATAGTTAGTTAATGAACTCAAAAGTTAAAGGAGAAATCACAACTACCTTGGAATTAAATGATAAAATATTTCATGTTTCAACTTGTGGGACATAATAAATAAAATAGAAAACAAACATGTGGCAGACAAAATCAATAAAATCAGTGATCAGGTTTTTGAAAGGAATACTATGGATTGATAATATAATACTATGCAAACAGAATGTCAAATATAGACAAAATGGACAATCTCCCAGAGAGATAAAATGTAGCAAAATTTACTTAAAGCAAGAGAAGACCTGAATAGTCCTATAATTGTTAAATTATATACCAAGGTCAATCCCAGTACTCTGTATTGGGAAGGGGGGAAATGAGGAGGCAGAGGGGGAGGCCCACCAAGTGCTATAAATATTGTCAACAAGATTTACATTATGATATGAGACTATAATGCACCAATAAAGGCATACTAAAAAGTTAAATCTGCAATTTTTTTTTAACAAATGAATGTCCAGACACAGATGGTTTCCTCAACAAATGAAGAAATGCTTCAGTTTTATAATATCATCCAAAATAGAGAATATGAGGATAGAATCCTCAACTCACATTATGAAGCTAGCCACAATCCTGGAATAAAAATGTGAAATAAATTACAGGGCAATCTAATTTACAAAGATTGATTTTGTCCATTTATTATATAACATACCATGATAAGTTTCGGGTTGTTGCAGGAATGCAAGGCTGGCTTAACATTATAACTTTTTACACACCAATCAATTAAGGAGAAAAGAAATAATTGGATTTTCATACATAATTGTAGAAAAATCCTTTTAAAAGTTTTGCTTTAAGATTTTATAAACCTTAAAAACTAGAAAGAGTATGAAATTTCTTTAACCTGACATATGGTAACTTGCAAAAACACAATTCATATTCAAAAATATCAAAAGCTTTTCCTACTATAGTAAAAAAAAATATATATATATACACATATACATATATATGTATACATATACACATATAAATAACTGAATTTAATGTTCATGGGCAAAAGCAGGACATTGCAAGTTGCACAGAAATCACTCATGTCAGTTAAAGATTGGAGACAAGCTGGGCATGGTGGCACACACTTGTCTACTACTTGGGAGGCTGAGACAAGAGGATCCGAGTTCGTGGCCAGCCTCGGCTACTTAGTGAGGCCCTCTGCAACTTAGTGAGACCCTGTTTCAAAATTAAGAATAAAAAATGGGACTGGGGGTATAGTTCGGGGGTAGAATGCCCCTGGGTTCAATCACCAGTACCGCAAAAAAAAAAAAAAAAAAAAAAAAAAAAAAAAAAAAAAAAAAAAAAAAAAAAAAAGTTGGAGACAATCATACTACATAAAAAACAAGGCCCAACTATCTGTGAAATCTACAGGAGACTAGAAATACATACAGGCAGCTTAAAAGTAAATTAATGGAGTCTGTACATAAGCTGGAATGGATGTATTACTCTCAGACAGAATAGACTTCAAGGGAAAAAAAAAAGGACCAGACATAGACCTTCCATCAGTTCATCAAGGAAGATATAAAAATGATAAATGTGTGTAAGTACACAACTACAAAATACAGAAAGCAAAACATAACAAGATTAAAAGGAGATACAGGCAAATTCACAACTATAATGGATGATTTTAATGCCTTTTTCTCAAGAAATTGCTAGACCAACAAAAAAATTAATAAGGATATAGATGATCTGAACAATGTCATCAACAAGCATGGTCTAATTGTCATTTACCAACCCCTCCATCTCAAAACTACAGAATCCAGACTTTTTCCAAATGCAGTGACAACATTAGTCTCTTGTTAAATAGACATATGTTGAGACACAATATATATCCCAACAAAATCCATAATACGTCCAGGTGTGGTGGTGCATGCCTGTAATCCCAGTACTTGGGAGGCTGAGATAGGAGGATCACAGGTTCATGGCTAGCCTCAGCTACTTAGTAAGGTGTGGTAGCCCAGCTGGGCCCTCCCCCCTCCCCCCCGACCCCGGCAGCTGCTATCTGTGTATATGAATAATTATACTCATGATTCTTCTGCTCTGGCTACTTGGCGCCTCGAAGTCTGGAGATTGCTCCTCGGATGCGTAGATGAAAGACCCTCTTACTTCTTAGAAAGTAGATATATGACTCTAAAGGTTTGTGGTTTTATGACTCTAGAAAGTTTGCCTGACCATGCTATCTTAGGAATGTGGGCTATACATGGAAATGAAGAAGTGGTGCTAATTGTGCCCCAACAATGACTGATATGACGTAAATGTGTACGTAACCCCGTTGTACTCAAGAAATGTATAAAAAAATCCATGCTGAATAAACTCAAGACTGCAGTATTCACTGACAGTCCTCCCGATACTTTTCTTGTGTCTCTTCTTTATCAATCCTCACCTTTCTCTCTCAAGACCCTTCAAGATTTCTGGCAGGCTCTGGCAATAAGGCCCTCTGCAACTTATCCGCAACTTAGTGAGACCCTGTTTCCAAATAAAGAATAAAAAATAGGGATGGGGGTATAGCTCAGAGATAGAATGCCCCTGGGTTCAATTCCTAGTACCACAAAAACCAAAAACAGACCCAAAAGCCAAAAACAAAACAAGAAAACAAACTAATAGATATTTTTTCAAAAGAAGAAATGCAAATAGCTAACAAATATGTTCATCATCTTTAGAAATCAGGGACATGCAAACCAAAACTACACTGAGATTCCATCTCACTTCAGTTAGGATGGCAATCATCAAGAACAAAAATAATAATAAATGCTGGGAAGGATGTGGGAAACTAGGAGCCCTATTACACTGTTAGTGGAACTGCAAACTAGTACAAGTGCTTTGGAAATCAGTGTGGAGGTTTCTCAGAAGATTGGGAATGGAACCGCCATATGACCCAGGGATAGTGTGCCTTGGTATCTTCACAAAGGAAATGAAATCAGAATATTATAATCATACATGCATATCCATGTTCATAGCCGCACAATTCACAATTGCCAAACTAAGGAACCAGCCAAGATGTCCATCAACAGATGAATGGATTACAAAACTATGGGTTATGTACACAATGGAATTTTACTGAGCCATAAAGAAGAACAAAACCATATCATTTGCAGGAAAATGGAGGGACCTGGGAAACATTATGTTAAGTGAGATTAGTCAGTCACAAAAAGTAAAAAGGCAGATGTTCTCCCTAATATGCAGAAGCTAGGGAGAAAGTGGGTCATAAGAGGGACTCTAGATAAAGAAGGAAAAACCTTAGATGAACAAAGAAGGTGACCTAACTGAAGGTGATGGGGAGGGGAGGAGGGAAACACCCTAATGCACATGATGTACATTTTTACCTGAAGGAACAACTGACAAACCATGTTTACTTAGACTTTGTTATTTGGGCAATATTCTTTTTCAAAAATGATGAAATGAGATTATCCCTTAAGAAAAACAATTGATATTATTTGTTGCCAATGATAAAATTGAGATTTCAAGTCAACATGAGAATTTTTGAAAACATGATCTAAATAGCTTAACAATATTTAATTTTTCTGTTGACATTGGTAGTGATATTAGTGAGTGTGCTTCTTGACGTCCCATGATGAAATACATCAACATTTAGAAGGGTTCCATAACTCAGCAAACCAAAATTTTCCAGACGATGAATGCATGATAAGACAAAATCATACACGGATAAAAGGTTCATTCAAAGTAGAAGCCGGACCCTTCATTTTCTGTGACTGGCTAATCTCACTTAACATAATGTTCTCCAGGTCCACCCACCCATTTTCCTGCAAATGACATGATTTTGTTCTTCTTTATTGCTGAGTAGAATTCCATTTTGTGCATATCCTGTAATTTTGTGATCCATTCATTTGTTGATGGACTCTTGGGTTGGTTCCATAATTTGGCTGTTGTGATTGTGCTGCTATAAACATGGGTATGCATATGTTACTATAATATTCTGATTTCAGTCCCTTAGGAAAGATACCCAGGAGTGCTACAGCTGGATTATATGGTGGAGCCACTCCCAGTTTTCTGAGGAATCTCCACACTGATCTCCATAGCACCTAAACCAATTTGCAATCTCACTAATAGTGTAGAAGAGTTCCCATTTCCCCACATCTGCACCAGCATTAATTGTTGATTTTGTAATGACTGCCATTCTAATTGGGGTTAGATGAATCTCAGTGTAGTTACTAGTGGAGGACATAGGTTCAACACTCCAACATATATATACTCATTTTTAAACACAGAACTCATCCATTTTCTGTTCCTTTTGTAGTTTAATTCATTATCACTGTTTGTTACTTTATCTTTTTAAGTTGGAATTGAAAGTTCCAGCACAAAATCATAATAAAAAGGATAAGTTATGCTTTAAAGAAGCCACATTCTTCCTCTCAGGTGTCCATTAAAGCCCTGAAAATGCCTAATAAAAGCTGTGCCTCTGTGGTCCAGAAGGCTGTACACTCAGTGCTGATACCCAACGTCACTGTCGCCACTAGGACAACAATCAGGCTCCAAAGCTCCATCTTGGAACGTCATCACAGGCCAGAGTGACAGAGACAGAACTGCCCTCTCGTGTCATTCACTGGACCCTCGCTGAGGACAGGAATTCAGAAGACTCACTGCTCCCAACAGAAGTGAGCACCTGGTTTTTTTTATTTATCCTGAACCAGCCCAAGTTAAAGAGTAATCTGGGGACACCCTATGCAAGGTAAATGAATTGGCTGAGATTGGCTTAATATTTGCCCAAACTTGAGATTTTCTTTTATGTGCTTTTATTGGTGCATTCCCGTCTCAAATCATAATGTAAACCATGTTGACACTGACATACATATACAGCACTTGGTGCCCACCCCCCAGTCTCCCCATCTCCCCCCTTCCCACACAGAGTACGGAGACTGACACTGGGATTTTCACATATGTACACACAGTTGATGTTAGTATTTCCAATAATGAACCTCAGTCTTCCCCCTCCTCTTCCTTTAGAACACTTCCCTGGCTCCACTGAGGTTTCCCCTCTTTTATCTGGAGTCCCTCTGGTATCCCAGTTACTCCCTAGCTTGTGAGTATTAAAGAAAACACATGACCCTTCACTTTCTATGACTGCTAATCCCACTTAACATAATGTTCTCCAGGTCCTTCCAGTTTCTTCCAAATGACATAATTTTGTTCTTCTTTATTGCTGAGTAGAATTCCATTGTGTGTATTTCCCATAGTTTTGTGATCTATTCATCTGTTGATGGACACCTGGGTTGGTTCCATAATTTGGCTATTGTGAACTGTGCTGCTATGAACATGGCTATGCATAGATTACTGTAGTTCTCTGGTTTCAACCTCTTTAGAAAGATACCCAGGACCCTGTTGTACCCAAGAAATGTATAAAAATCCATGCTAAAAAAATAAAAAAATAAAAAATAAAGTTAAAAAAAAAAAAAGAAAGATACCCAGGAGTAGTATTGCTGGATCATATGGTGGATCCATTCCAAGTTTTCTGAGGAATCTCCATAGCAGCTGAACTAGTTTGCAGTCCCACTAATAGTGTATAAGAATTCCTATTTCCCCACATCCTCACCAACATTTATTATTTGACTTCTTGATGATTGCTAATGATGTTGAACATTTTTTCATATAAGACCTGGGATTTTAACAAAACTTCTTGCCTCCACAGCAGGTGCTACAGACCTAACAATGATTCAGCATTATTCTTGCTTCTAAGGAAGGGTATGGACAAGAGGACAGTAAAGACTGTGTGCTGGATACCTGGAGCCCACTACAGAAGCTCCATGCCATAGCAGTGATGGTAAGGAACCAAACTCTTCCTCCAAGCAAGGAATATTTCCAGCTGCCCTTGAAGAGCCACTGGAATGGGGGATGACTGAGCATGGGTGGGTGCCACAGCTCCTTACTAGCAGGATCTTGAGCAAGGCTCAGTCCGCTGGAGTCCTGCAAGGCAGATGATTCCAAAAGAAGGAATGCGTGGCATATCCCACTTTGCATTATTATATTCTGGAAATTTTGGGTGCTTTGGGTTTTACTTTCATATTAATTATAAAGGAAAACTTCTTAGAAACATGTGGCCTGACAGATATTGATCTCTTAGCTGAAAAAAAAAAAAAGCAGTCCCTCGAGACAAACCAATGCATTAACCTTTTACAAGCATTAGTCTAGAAACAGGCTTTGCTAGTTTATCTAAATAGCTACTACCTGGTCCCACCTGGAACCCTCTAACTACCTGAGATAAGATAGAACACTGCTTAATGGGGCTAAACAAAATTGTAAAGATTTTAACTAATGGAAAAGAATTTTTATATACGTGTTGTAACCTTAACTGGTTGAGGACAACCTTTGGAAAAACAAGTCTGTAAAAATTCCTGTTCTCTATGCCTCACTGTAAAAAAAATAGTATAAAACAACAGCTGACAAAAAATAAAACAGATGCGCTTCAACACTGCGTGTGGTGTGAGCATATTCTCATGACCTCGTCTCATTCCCCACCTGTCAACAGACCCCGGACCTTACTGCCTCGAGGGCTGGACCCCAGCAGGTGGGTATCACAGGTGTACACTGCACACAAGATCCTTGCCTCACCTGCACACAGGAAATCAACTTCACAGGTATCATAGTCACTCTTTTTTTAAAAAAATTTTTTTTTATCACTGCATTGTAATCATACATCTTTGTTAGGTCCAAGCTGGTAGAGGCATACATGTATGAATCTCTCATTTAACCCTTCCACAATTCCTACCCAATTACCTCCCCCCTCCTTCCTTTTCATATTCAGTTTAGTGATTGACTTTGATATGTTTGTGAAAGTACATCTTGTACATTAGGGTGTTCCCCCCCCATCACCTTCAGTTAAGTCATTTTTTTTGCTCATCTAAGGTTTCTCCTTCTTTGTCTAGAGTCCCTCTTATGACCCACTTTCTCCCTAGATTCTGCATTTTAGGGAGAGCGTTTGATTTTTTACTTTTTGTGACTGACTAATCTCTCTTAACATAATGTTTTCCAGTTCCATCCATTTCCCTGCAAATGACATGATTTTGTTCTTCTTTATGACTGAATAAAATTCCATTGTATACATATCCCATAGTTTTATAATCCATTCATCTGTTGATGGACATCTTGGCTGGTTCTATAGTTTGGCAATTGTGAATTTTGTGGCTATAATCATAGATCACATGCGTTGATCATAGTCACTCTTATACCTGCCTCTGCCCTCCTGCCTATCCAGGAACTGTCCCAGGTGCTCAATCTCCAGGGATCTTACCTTAGAACACAGATGATCAGAACTCTAATTCCTCCTTCCCAGAGCTGGAGTAAGTTAACTCTTCTTTTGGAAAAGGAGGATGAAATCGGCACCTTTCCCGTAGAGTTAGTGTCGTGATGAAATGAGACAATATATGTAAAGGGTACTTGACTCAGATGAAGGAGTTGAGATCGCTAAAATCTTTCTGTATCACTCTGAAATCTACTGCTGCTGCTACTACTTGGATACCCTGGGTAAGGGGATCCCTGCAGCATTATTTAAAATAACTCCAGGGATATATACAAAAGACAGACTGAACAGCAATGTAAGAAGAACTTCCAGGATCCTGCCTGGGTCACCGCTAACTTATTGCAACCTTGCCCCAGGGGCAACCCTGACCTTGAGAAGACAAAATCTTTGCTCAAAGGCACCAGCTCACAGTCACTGTGATATTTCAGTTCAGTTTCAAAAGGTACAAATGGGACACTATGATCTGGGGAAAATACTATATATGCTAAGTTCAAATTTAATAAGGAAGACTTTAAAATAATTCTGTAGAATGCTGTGAGCTTTTGAACAGTAAAGAAATAATTCTATAAGAGCAAATACAGGCATGTGGGGCAGTTTTCACAAAGAAGGCTGATCATGGATGGTCCATAGACCAGATGGGCAAGCACTGTGTGACCCCAAATGATGACCAGATTCTCACCCGAAGCAACTGCAGTGTTACACGGCACCAGGTGTTCAACACATTTTAATGGAACCCATAGAAACAAGTGTCTTAGGTTTATATTTTATAGGACCCCAAAATGCAGGCTTTCATTTGCTTTTTTTATTCTTCTATTTCATGGGTACACTGTAATTATACATTATAGTAAGGATGAAAGTGATAGCAACACACATACACATGTCACTTGACGTTTTTCCCTCCTGACCCTACCTGGCAACCCCTCACTCCCCATACATGTCAGTGAAATTGGTGTGAAACCTCCATATATGCACATATATGAACTGTGTCTTTCGTCAGGTCTTCCTGATGAGGGAGGTCCCCACCTGCCTCCCCCAATCCCTTTCCACTATTATTCTGGTCTCTCTATTCAATTATCTGAAGTCCCTTTTATGTCCTATTTTCTCTCTAGCTTCCACATAGGAGAGAAAATATATGACCCTTGGTTTTCTGAGCCTGGCTGATTTCACTTAGCTTAACACTCTCTTGTTCCATCCATTTTGCTGCAAAAGACATCCTTTTGCTCTTTATAACGGAGTAAAATTTTATTGTGTGTATAGACCACATTTTTCTTATCCATCCATTCCTCTGTTTAAAGGTACCAGGTTGGTTGCATAATCTGCCTGTTGTGGACTGTGCTGCTATAAACATGGACATGCATGTGTCACTCCAGTATTCTGTTGAGAAGTCTTTTGGAGATATACTAAGAGGTGGCATAGCTGGGTCACGTGGCAGTTCCATCCCTAATCTTTTGAGGAACCTGCATGCTGATCTCCATAGAGACTGGATTACTGTACAATCCCACTGATGGTCATAAGAGTTCCTACTTTCTCATATTCTCGCCAGCATTTATTATAGTTTGTGTTCTTGATGACTGTCCTTATACTGGAGTTAGATGGAATCTCAGTGTAGTTTTGATGTACAGCTCCCTGACTGCTTACGATCTTGAACATTTATTTTTTTTATTGGCTGTTTACACAAATTCAGCAAAGGAGCCAGTTACAAAATCAACTTGAAGAAACCAATAGCTTTTCATTTACTTTTAACGTTGGTAAATTATCAAAAATGGACTGAGGGACCTAAAACATCATGCAGTCAAAATTCAAAAATGATTTCTAGACATAAACTTCCTCTTAAATATGTCTATAAACATGTAAATAAGATAGTGCCGTTTGGATAAGAGATAAGAATATATACACACATATACACATATACACACATGAACCCCCCACACACACACCCCAGAAACCAATAGCTTCTTCAGGCCAACCATGTAATGCTGCTGCTACTGCATGCCAGAGACTTGGCTGGTCTGCTTCTGCACTGATTTCTGGAGAGCATGGGTACTTTACCACCACCTTGATGCTATAAAATCATCTTCTGACTCCATAAAATCAGCATGTGTGATCACATTCTATAGAACCTTCCCCTCCATAATGCTCCTGCGACTGGTTTATAGGTACCAGGCATCGGTGTCAGCTCTGTGTTCCCATCTCTGGCTCTCAGGATGCTGATCAAAGCAGAGTAGACACACGTGGCTACCGGTATACCCTGTGGGCTTCATTGGAACATCAGCCAGGTAATCAGCTCTGAAAGCCAACAGCAGTCAACAGTCATCCAGAGCAGGCAGGGTGTCTTGCTTCAGTTCAAGGCTCCTGAGCACCCGGCCTGGAGCCAGCCATCTCTCCATCTGGAGGAAGCATGGCTTTCTCAACCTCCACATGACCTCAGTGGGAATCATTGTATCGCCACTCAAATCTGCACCTGGTCCAATGTCTTCTATCTTAAAAAAGGAAGGGTTTTCAAAAGTCCTGATTTGGCCTGGGCTTCAGCGGTTTGATATAATGGTCTGGGATGCTGTTTGGGTATTGAGATATTTAAATGACCCCCCCCTCCCAGGATTAAGAATCAATTCTCCAACTAATTTAAATTCCCAATACTCAACTGGGTCTATTCCTCCTCCGAGGCCAAGGTCTTTAAATTTAGAATGTTTTCAGCTTCCAGAACCCTCCAACCCTAGGACCTCTGCATTCCATATCAATGATATCATTAAGAGCAGTGCAAGGTAGCAGTTCTGACTGTCCAACTAGTGGCATTCTACCTCTGAGCTACCTACTGTCTCAGTCTCCCAAGTACTGGGGTTACAGACATGTGCCAACATACCCAGCTACTTAGTGATCTCTTGTGGTATCCATCTGCTCTGTCTGCATATCAGAATCATCCGTGTACCTTTTAAAGGTCACTGATGCTTGGAACTTCTGAATCAATGGGGTCGGAGTCTACTCAGGCATTTAAAAAAGGTACCTGTGATGATTGTGATGTGCGCACAGTTAGGTACCACTTATTTAGTAGGTTGGAACATACCCCAAAGAGAATTTCTAATTTCTGTAAGCACCCAATGGCCACATATGTCCATGAATCTGCACGTCTCAAGACCTCCAATTTGCTGGTCTTGTCTCTTTTCATATTTCATCCTCCTTCTTGAGTTCTTGCTTCTCTAAGGACTTAGCCTCAAAGACCACAGTGAAACCAACACACAGGTGTGCTTTTACAAGTCGAGTCTTGCCTATCCTTCCTCCCACTCCGCGCATCCCACACTTGTATCAAAGCATCTGAATGCTACTGAAAAAATACTGAATTAAATATACACCATACACCTCAAACAGGTTCCAAATAATGCCACACTGTCTTACTGCCTTAGAAACTTCGCTTTTCCATTGTCTAAGATGACTATTTCAAAGGCTGGGGCTGTAGTTCAGTGGTAAAGTGCTTGTACAGCATGCATGAAGCCTTGCGTTTGATACAATGCTCTTTAAAAGGCAAAGAAAAAATAGCCATGATTATTTCACAATTTTCTATTCCTTTCAAATCTCCAACATCCTCTTATCCCTTCATTTTTACATCTGATTTTGCTGTTTGTTCCACACAATGGTCTGTGGAGATCATTTTCTTTTTCTTTTTTCTTTTTTGGTACTAGGGATTGAACCCAGGAGCATTCTACCTCCGAGCTACATCCCCAGCCTTATTTTTTAATCTTTATTTTGAAACAAGGTCTCACTAAGTTGCCGAGAGCCTCACTAAGTAGCTGAAGGGGGCCACAAACCTGCAATCCTCTTGTCTCAGCCTCCCGAGTACTGGGATTATAAGTGTGTGGCACCATGTCCAGCTTCCCTTTTTTCTTTTTAACACAACTTTTCGGCTTCTGGGCCCTCTATCTTTTGCCTTTCTCTCACATTCCCTCCTTTTATAGATTTTAAAAGTTGGCGATACTGCCCCCTAGAGGGGGATGCTGGAATGATCCGTGAGGCAGCAATAGCCTTGGGTATAACTGGGGGGCATTGAATGTACAAGTAGGGGGCATTACATGTATAACTGGGGGGCACTGAATAAAAATGAGGGAGTTGTGGAAGTGCTAGGGGGGCACTGAGTTTTTTTTCTGAAAACATGTCAGTAAGCCAATAAGTTTGGGGATCTATGTAGATGTTACCCTCCTCACTTACTGCAGGTTATTAAGGGATAACATTTCTTCAGTTAACCACAATTCCCAGTGCATAATCTATTTCTACTTAATTATGCTTTCAAATTGCTCACCCCAAAAGTAGACTCATCGCTCTTTCCAGCTACCATTCCTTTTTCTGTTCTCTTTTATATCAACGGTCACTAAAGAGTCATCTGTATGCTATTGCCAAATGCTCACTTTTTTCTCTTCATTTAAAAAGGGTACTTGCACTGGGAATAGGATTTTAGATTGCACTGAAGACGTTGACGGTGTCCACTGTTTGTTAGCTTCTATTAAAAGATATCCCATGTTTATGGACCAGGCAACTTAATGTTAAGAAAGTAATAGTCCTTGTACTGATGTACAGGTTCAAAGCAATACCTTTCAAAATCCCAGTTGGGTTTCTTAAAGAAATTGACAAGGTGATCCTAAATGTTATACAAAAATCCAAGAGATTAAAAATAACCAGAAGAATCTTGAAAAGCAAGTGAAGACTCACCCCACTTTCTAACTTCAGATTTCACTATAAAATTACAATAATTAAGATAGTGTGTTATTTGTGGCCATTTCTTTTTTTACAAAGATGCCAAGATAAGCCTGTGGAGAAAGAAAGGTCTTTTTAACAAATAACTCCTTGGAAATTGGCTAGCCACACACAAAAGGATGATGCATTTCTATTTCAACACAATGTATAAAATTTAACACAAAATGGATCACAGACTTTCCAAAAGTAAGAGCAAACATTATTAAAAACTCTTCGAAGAAAACAAGAACAAATCTTTGTGATCTTAGTTCAGGCAAAAGCACAACAACAAACTGATTTCATCAAAATTATAAATGTTTATGATTCAAAGGCAATCTACCGAATTGGAGAATATAATTGCAAGTCATACATCTGGAGCCAGAATATATAAACAACCCGTGCAGCTCAAAAAGATAAATAACAATAATTAGATAAAGAATTCAAATAGACATTTCCCCAAATATATAAGAATGTTCAATCATTACATGAGAAGTTGCTAAAAAACATTGTGGAAATGCAAATCAAAACCATAATGAGATACTACCTCACACCCACTAGGATGGCTATAATGAAAAAAGACAGACAATAACAAGTATTGTCAAAGATGTGGAGAAACTGGAACCTTCATACACTGCTGGTGGGAATGTAAAATGATGCAAATGCTTTGGAAAATAGTTTGGCAGTTCCTCAAAAGTGGAGCTCAAAGTTTTCGTAAGAGCCAGTAATTCTCCTGTTAGAAATATATCAAAGAGCATTATATTAAGTGAGATTAGTCAGTCACAAAAAGTAAAAAAAAAAAATCGTATGCTCTCCCTAATATGTGGAAGCTAGGGAGAAAATGGGACATAAGAAGGACTCCAGATGAAGAAGGAGAAACCTTAGGTGAGCAAAGAATTTGACTTAACAGAAGGTGATGGGGGGAGAGGGGACAGCCTAACGAGCATGATGTACTTTCAGGAACACTTCAAAGTCTATCACTAAACTGAACTTGAGAAGGAGGGAGGAGGAGGGAGTGGGGTGGGAATTGGGGAAGGGTTAAATGAGAGATGTGTGCATGTATGCCTTTATCAGCTTGTACCTAACAAAGATGTATGATTACAATGTACCAATTAAAAAATAAAATTGATAAAAATAAATAAATATATCAAAGAGAATGAAAAATATTGGCATGCGAATTTTAATGGCAGCATTATTTGTATTGGCTAAAAATGTCCATCAACTGATGAATACATATATCCAATGTGGTATATTCAAATGATTGAATATTACTTGGTAATAAAAAGGAATAAAGTCCTGTCACATCCTTCAGCATGGATAAGCTTTGAAACCATTATTCTAAATGAAAGAAGCCAGGCACAAGTGATAATATATGTTTAGATTTGTATGAAATTTTCAGAATAGGTAAATCTATAACGACAGAGAATAGATTAATAGTTGCCTAGAATTGGAAGGGAGCAGGGAGATGAGGAGTTAATACTCATGAGATACAGGATTTCTTTTGTGGGGGTGATGAGGTGTTCTCAAATTCTGTTGTGCTGATGGGTGTACATATCTGAATACACACACAAAAAAGGAACCATGTACTTTATATGGCTGAATTTTATGGCATATGAATTATATCTCAACAAAGTTGATTTTCCAGAAGTAACAGCAAAAACTCAACAAAGAGGCTGTGATTGGTTCTGCAGGGCAAAGAGCAGCAGCAATAGCTTCCAGGCACTTTACTTAAAATGGAGGGAGGAGAACCCTTCTCTCTGACCACAGAGCTACCTGCCATCTTGAAGGTTCGGAGCAAACCTTCAATGAATTCCCCCTGTCCTCCCATTACTTGAACCCTGACAAATGTAAAATCATAGAAAATGCAAAGCAGAACAGAACACTAAAGACCCAGACTGATTTTGCTTCTCTCTCCCATTCCCTCTCCCTCCTTGCTTCCTTCCTTTCTTTTTTTGTGGTGCTGAGGATAGGACCCAAGGCCTCTTACACACGAGGCGAGCACTTTACCACTGAGTTGTACTTCCTGTGCGAGCCCTGGCTTTCTGGTCACAGGACACTGAACTGATCCTAAAGAACCTGGGCATGGCAGTAAGACTGTGAAGAGGAAGAGCTCAAGAGAGTAGCCCTGTAGCACAGTGCAGGAATGTCTGGTTTACCTCTGAGCTGCTCGTGCCTGGATCTAACCTTGGAACAGCAAACTCTTTGATAATAGAACTATAGGACCACTCACCATCCAGGTCTCAGCCTTGCTACCGTGTGATGCATTGGCTTGAAAGGTCCAACTAGCCCTGCCAAGGCTGTAAAACCGACTTAAAATCGGAATCATACCCCCCAAAGATTCAGAACTTGAATCCTGAACCTATGTTGCTGCCTGATTAAAACAGCAAACAAGTTCAACATTATCCTTAGAATGAAAGAAGATCCAGATCGTCCCTATGTAATACAGCTGTCCCCCTTGATCCAAGCTTGTGTTTTCTACTGTCTGGATTAACCATGGTCAACCGAGTAGCAAAACTAGCACACATTTCTTTTTCCTTCTTCACAGTATCATAGAGAGGAGACTCATTCTTATCAGAGATCTCAGCAACCTCAGCATATGACTTTCCTTTCCTTATTAAGTTGAGAATTTTGATCTTTTCATTTAATGGAGGCACATTATGGGTTCTCTTTGGCATAGCTAAGTTGCCAGGATCACTACTCTTGCTCGTTTGGACCATTGCTAATTAAAATAAGAGTTCTTTGAATGTAGTCACTGTGACAATGATTACTAAGATACTGGGCATGTAAGAGGGAGACCATGTTCATATAACTTTTATTACAGTATATTGTTATAATTGTTCCATTTTATTATGAGTTTTTATTGCTAATCTCTTACTATGCCTAATTTATAAATTAAACCTTATCATAGTTATATACATAGGAAAAACATAGTATATGTAGGATTCAGTATTATCTGCAGTTTGAGATGTCTACTGGGGATCTTAGAATGTATTCCCCATGGAAAAGAGGGAACTACTGTGTTCAGAATACCCAAGAATTCAATCCAAATTGCACAGTACACACACATTTAGGGCAATTTCACCTTTCAAAAGAAAATACAAGCAACATATGTCACCCTGAGATAACAGAAAATGTTGGCACTTCCAGACCAAAGCAGGTATTATAAGCATGGTTGAGGAAGTAAAGATAGACACATGGAAAGACAGAAAGTCTCATCCAGGAAGCAAAAGATATAAAGAAGAATCAAATGGATGTTTTAGAAATGAAAAATGTAAGCCAGGCCTGGTGGCACATGCCTGTAATACTAATACTTGGGAGGGTGAGACGGGAGGATTGCAGGTTTGGAGCCAGACTCAGCAACTTACCAAGGCTCTTAGCAACTTAGCTAAACCCTCTTTCAAATAAAAATAAAATAAGGCTGGTGGTATATTCTGGAGGTAGATGGCCCCTGGGTTCCATTCCTGGTATCAACATTTTTTTTATTTAAAAAAATTAAAAATTAGATAAAATAAATAATAACTAAGATAAGAAAATAATTGTTGGATGAGTTACACAGCAAAACAGGATGGCAAAGAGAAAACTGGAAGACAGACCAACAGAGATCTAATTTGAGCATCAGAGAGGAAAGAGATCTAAAAATATTAAGAGACTCAGGGATCTAAGGAAAAACCTCAAAATTTTGTACATTTGTGTCATCCAATTCCCAAGAGAGGAGTGAAAATCCGGTGCAGAAAAGAATTTGTCAAGAAATAGTGGCTGAAATCTCTATGAATTTAGTGAAAGACAAACTTGATTAGAAATTCAGAAGAACTTCCCCCCCGGAAATAAAATTAAAAACTTCATCCCAGACAAATCATAATCAAATAGCTGAAAACCAAAAATAAGGTAAAAATCTTGAAAGCACACAGGAAAAACTACTGTATTACAAACAAAGGAACAATCATTTGAATGCCTGCAGATTTCTCATTAGAAACCAGAGGCACAACGTTTTTAAAGGGTAGAAGGAAATAGCTGTTAACTCAGAATTCTATATTCAGTATAAATAAACTTCAAGAATAGAGATAAACATGAATATTCTCAAATAAAGGAAAACTAAGAGAATTAGTCACCGGAACTGCTCTAAAATAAATGCTAAAGGAAGTTCCTCAGATAGGAGGGGAAGGACATGGGAGGAAAACTTGAAATTAACAGTAATGTTATACTTATGGGTAATATAATAGATTCTTCTTGTAATTTCTATAAAATACATATGATTGAAATGAAAATCAATAACCAAGTCATATGGAATTTTCAGTAGTATCCCTCCCCCCTTTCTGGCAATAGCCACAATTTCTCCTGTAGTTTCATTTGCCTGTAGTCAAGTATGGTCCAAAAATATTGAATGGAAAATTCCAGAAATAAATCACATGCCATTCTGAGTAGCTCCGTCCCACTTGAGAAATGAATCATTTCTTCACAAGTGTGTCCACTCTGTATATGCTACCTCTCCATTCCTCACACTTAGTAGCTGTCTTTGTTACCAGATGACCTGCTCTAGTACAGCAGCGGTTGCATTCAGTAACCATTATGTAGAGCCTCATTCTATGTCACAATGTCTGCTTCACCCACCTTATTTCACCTCATCATGTAGACACTTTATCAGTTTACCTCACCACAGGAGGAAAGGTGAGCACGGTAAAATAAGGAGGGAGAGAGCGTACATGTTCATATAACATTTATGATAGCATATTGTTATACCTTTTCTATTTTCTTCTTCTTCATCATCCTTCACTGTGCCTAACTTATAAATTAAACTTTACAATAGATATGTGTGTGTACAAAGTATAGTATGTATAGGGTTCAGTCCTAGCCACAGTTTCAGGCATCCACTGGGGATGTAGACTATCTCCACGGATAAGGGGAGTACTGTAGCTGTAATAGACGAGGCATCTACACATCAAGAATGTAAAGTTGAAGGGACTTACGTAGTGGTAAGTTTTCAACATTACACATTAAGTGGCAAGATATTAATTCTACATGGTCTATGAAAAGGTAAGCAAATGATGGATGTGCTTCTTGAGAATCTGAGTTAGATCTCTCAAGACTGGATTAGGTATTGAGGGAGTAAGTTGGGTTTCGTGGGACTGGATTAGTTACCGTGAGCATCAGTTGCTAAAAAGCAAGGTGACCCCTGGAGTTTTCTGCCATCAACATATGTTCATTCACTACTCTCTTATGGGTCCTGACATTGTGAGGCCACCTGCCAGAAGGTCCTCATGCAGAGCCAAGCAAATGCTGGCACCATGTTCCAGGACTTCTAGAACTGCAAAATAAATATGCCTCTTTTCTTTATAAAGTACCCAGCCTTGGGGACTTTGTTATAGCAACAGAAAAGGTACAAAGGCATTAGGGTTCATATATCAGCCTATTGTTTGGCTGGCTAAAGTAGTGGAAACCACATTTTCTAAAGCTTCTCACGGAACTGTCTCCCATCCTGTTTGTTCTTCTACAATATAACCTTGCCACCCCTCCCAGTGAGAGGAGGGGGTCTAGGACTACTTGACTCTGGGTGGGATCATGACTGCTAGGATCAATACAAGACAGCAGAGGGGACGCAGTGGGTCTGCCAAGGCTGTGATAGGTGATGCAGCCTCGTTTGCAAGTCCTCTGCACCTCAGACTTGTTGTAAGAACAACCCCGAGGCTTCCTTGTAAGGAAGTCACCTCCCAGTGGAGCCAGGGAGGTGGTCTAGGGAACAGAAGGGGGGATATAAGTAAACATTCCGACTGATGGTATATACATATGTGAGAATACCAACGCCAACCTCAGTATCATGTATAGGGAAGAGAAGGGAGCGGGGAGGGAGCCGGGGGAAGCTCACCAAGTGCTGTGTGCACGTATGCCATCGTCACTGGGAATTATATTATGATGTGAGACTATGATGCACCAATAAAAAGATATTAAAAAGTTACTTTAAAAGTATATTAAAAAGCTATTTTAATATACTAGCTTTTAATATACTTTTAATATTAGTTACGGTAACTATAATGCATTAAAAAAGTTCTTTTTAATATACTTTCATTGGTGCGCTGTAATTATGCATCTCAGTGAGGTTCAATGTGATATAAACACACATAAATCCTGATCTTTGGAGGTTTTCATTTGACATTTCTGCCATTCCTTTGTTTAGAAACAACTTCCTCTGCCCTGTTTGAAGCAGCTTTTCTTTCTTTTAATTCAACAGAAACAGAAAAGTGTGGACCACCTCTAGACCCACCCCCGGTAAGTCCCCCATACTTTCCTCCATGACCTTTCCTATCCTGTCGTGGAAGGGCAGTGCCAATCACTCTGGCCACCCTGGAGGTCACCACTGGAAACAGCGATGTCCCCGTGAGCTTGGGGCCCTGTGGGATCCTGGCCCCCACCTGGGGCATCCACTCCAGACTGTAACATGCCTGCCGCAGTCCAGCCAAGGCAGGACCCAAGGGACTTGGGGGACGTTGCAAGCTTTCTCTATGTAAGCCATGTATTAACCGTGTGAACAAATGACCAGACCATATTGTGCCTCAGTTTCCTCATCTCTAAAATAGGGAGAGTTTCACCTTCCTAACAAGTTTAGTCATAGGACTGAGTGTCACATGGAAAGCAGATGCATAACAGGCGAAGATTACTAGCATGCTCTCTTCCAGCAGAGCTAGTTCTCCATCCACACACAGCTATGTGCTGAATCTGCCTTGGAACTTTAGGCAGAGAGGACTGAGGCATGGGCGGGCATCTCGTTCCTGGACTCTCCTCTCGGAAGCCAGGTTGAGGGCGCGGCAGTGGCATGTGCGAGAGACCTTGACCGGGGTTTGGGTGCAGGGGGAGCCGGGGGACAGGGCTTGTGTGATGGGTACGTGACTTTCGAGCACTCTGCTGCTGCTCCTTCATCATCTTGGCTCATCACATGGGGCGGCTTCCGAGAAGAGGCTTTGAGAAGGAAGTCGGCCATGGGTCCTAGAGCGGAGGTGCATGTCCAACTTGCTCTGGGTTGGGGAGGTGTAGGCTGGTTTTCGCCTTGGAGCTCTGGGTGGGCAGCCACGTGGCTCAGAATCGCAGCATCCCCAGGACTCCAGCCCACGACCCTGTGGTCACAGCAGAGATGTACTCCACCCTTCTTCACTCCATCTCACTGTATTTGTGAGATGTGTTCTTCTCCAAAAGAACATCCCCCCAGGAAAACACATTTCTATGCTTAAACGCCAGTGTTTAGCCCTAGATAGGCTTGGGATTTCTTCCGTGGACACGTCAAGGGGAACGAGGCAGCTCTCACGGGTCAATGGCACACAGATACTGGGCACGGGTGGGGCTGTTTGGAAGCCATAGTAAGGTGCAATGATGGAGAATTGACGATGAGATTTCTATGCTGGACACTGTTTTCTAAGTCAGATTTTATTGGAGCAAAAGAAGGCCTCTTGAGGTTTGTAAGGCAAGAAGAAGACAGTGCAGCTATTAGTTGGTGTGCCCAGTAGAGCTAACCCGTTACCTTGAAATTGAATTCTTAAAGGAAAAGACAAAAAAAAAGTATCTTACTGTCTGACAGAAATGACAAATTTTCCAAGTTTGGAGTCTGAGCTAAGCAGCTATGAAAAAGGGTCCATGTATAAAGGCATACATCTCCTACACTACAGCAAGGACTTCAAAGTGGAGGGACAGCCGAAGACAAACGAACACGGGAGCTTTCCAGTCTATTTGGTAGCCTTGGAATCGAAGGGAGAATGCACACTGGAGAGATGTCCTGTGAACGTTATCAGCAAGGGAAAGCCTTCAGTGCACGGCACTAACTTTCTCAACAGAAGAGCACTTACCCTGCTAAGAAATGCTTTGAATGCGGCACTCGTGGGAAGTTCATCATCAGATTTAACTTGAGTCTTAAAGTGCAGCCGAGGATTCATGAAAGTAAGAAAACTTTTGAATAAAAACAATTTGGGGAGACTTATAGAAATGGCAGACAATTATCATATACAGAGAATTCATAGCGGTGGAAACTCCCTCGAATGAGTAGAATATGGAGAAGTCATCAGATACGGTACCCTTCTTAATAGATATCAGGGAGTTCATTCATTCTGCCGTAAGACCCTACCTAGGAAGATATCTAATGTGGGAAATCCTTCAGTGGCAGCCTGCTATGGTTTGACTGTGTTCCTCCTAAAAAAAAAAAAAATCATGTGTTGGAAACTTAGCTCACCATGCTGCAGTGTTGGGGGGTAGAGTCTAAAGAGAAGTAATTAGGTCATGAGGTACAGCAAGGAATTAATGGTGCTATCCTAGAGGTGGGTTTGTTACAAAAGGGGTTTGGCTTCTCTTAATCCTCTCACTCTCTCTTGCCCTTCTACTCTCTACCGCAGGAGGACCCAGCAAGGAGGTCCCTGCCCCATGCTGCACGTTGATAGTGCGCCCCCAGCTTCCAGAACTGTGAACCAATAGAGTTCTGTTCATTATAAATTACGCAGTCTCAGGTATTCTGGCCTTGGAGCACAAAATGGACTAAGAAGTGGCCCAAACCTGCATCAAAATATGTCTAATATGCTTTATGTAGCATGAAAAGCCCACAGTTTTATAAGTATCTTGTAATTGACTACTTTACCGAATACTCTCATAATGCCAAGTCATTCCATAAAGTCAGATCCAGAGTAGCACACAAGAATTCATTTTCACATAGTGGAGTGAAGTAAATGGATTCGCTTAGATTCACCAGGTAAATTATCATATTGATCGTAAAGAATAATAGTTTTGTTACTAATATTTATACTTCTTTTTCCTTATAAGAATGCAGTCTTTTAAACACACAGAAATATGCATAGGACTTTGCACTAATGTCCTGGTGATGGTATCAGCATGCCAAAGGGCTACAGACTCCAAGCACTCACACAAATCAGCTGGAGCAAATGCAGGAAGGACGGGTGCTCCACAGGCCAGGGCAGCTGTGGGCTCCACAACCGGACACCAAGGTCTACAGCTCCTGCCGCCCTCTCTTGATTCCAATCCCTTTTCTTGCTTTCCATCCTGATAGCTTTGACTGGCAAAGGCAACAACCTAGTTTCCATGCTATGGTTTAAGTCACTCAAGGAGAGATGATGCTCTTGAGGCACTTCTTTCACATTTCCATCAAAGAATACAGCCTGGCCAGGTGTGCTGGTGTGCAACTGTAATCCCCGTAGTTGGGAGGCTGAGCAGGAGGATCACGGGTTCAAGGACAGCCTCGGCAATGTAGCGAGACTCTCAGCAACCTAGCGAGACCCTGTTTCAAAGCAAAAAATAAAAAAGGGCTGGGTATGTAGCTCAGAGGTAGAATGCCCTGGGTTTAATCTCTAGTATGACCACCACCACCACCACCAAAAAAAAAAAAAAAAAAAAAAAAAAAAAAAAATCCATGTCTCGCCTTCAGCATCCTGCTGATTGGTGAGTCAAGCTGAGGCCAGCAGTTCTCATATGGGGGTGAGGATGACTGTCCCCCTGAGGGCAAGACATGGAGCTCAGGTCTCTTGACTCAAAAGTAAGAAGTTAAATAAAAAAGGAGAAAAGGAATAAAAAGATGGAAGACAGGGAGAGAGGAAAGGAGGGAAAGAGGGAGGAACAGAGAGGGAGAGAGGGAAGAGAAATGGAGGAAAAAATAGATGATTTTAACAAAAAATAAAGCAAAAACCATCCATCTCCCTGATGTTGGAGAATGATGGAGAAGGCACTGTCTTGACCTGGGATGGGAGATTCTGGGCTTGAAACTGGCTCTTGGCCTCTAATATGGCACTCGCTGGTGAGTTCCTGTCCAATGTCTCAGACAGCATAGCTGAACCTTGTGCCCTGGCGACCCCCTGACCCTCCCAGACCTCAGTCCACTAATATCCGTGTTGGTGGCTCAGGATGGGCTCCCGAGTCTGAAAGAGGGGCCATCTC
Source organism: Graphiurus murinus (assembly GCA_004027655.1). NCBI lineage: Eukaryota > Metazoa > Chordata > Mammalia > Rodentia > Gliridae > Graphiurus > Graphiurus murinus. The sequence continues at coordinate 53,479 of PVLC010002007.1, forward strand.
TTTCTACGGAACTGGGATGAGATGTGACAGTTGAGACACCCACCAAAGTGACATTTTCGCAGAGTATTTGTGATAGAAATAAGGAATGGGGAGGTAGAGGTGTCAAGCTCTAGTTCTGAGCTTTTAACTCTCTGTCATCTTAAGTGAGTCCTTGGTCCCTGGGAAGTTAAATTGTGTTAAACAGATGAAGCGGGCTGATGATTTTCTCTGGGATTTTTCACGTTTTCTATTTCACCATTCGACCCTTTGGGTTTGCTTACTATATTCTTCCTTTTTTTGAGTCGGGAGGGGCGGGGGTCAAAGAAATGCCCATATTTCTGCTTCTAGTTGGTAGAACATAAAAGCTCAACTCACAACATAGGCATGTGACAAATGAATCAGGTACCAAATGTCCCAGACCAGCACCGGAGTCTAAAAGGCTTCTGTTCAGCTCCGTGTTGACTGGATTGGCATGGGTCTCTGTAATCAGCCATGCAGTGTATTCTCTATCACTTGGCATCTGGCCTCGCCCTCCTTTGGGCAAAATATACTCCTGAAACCAAAGTCACAGGGTACAGGGCTCAGCTGGGCTGCCCCTTATCTCCATTTACGCGGTCCTTAATACACTGTAAGAGGCATCTGGATGACACAGAGGGCGACCACAGTCCTGCCCCCAACTCTGACATCTCACTAGGACTCTGGATTTAACTTCCAACTTCTGGCTGGCCTGACATTTCTACTCCAAGGACTGTCTAAGCAGAACCCCTGCCTTCCCACCCCCCACCCTCCTGAACCTGCCCCTCCACACCAGCATCCACCCAACTTCCCAAGCCAAATACCCAAGACCTCCCATCTCTTCTCTTTCCTCAGCTCCTCCCATGTGCAATTTGTGGGCAACTCTGGCTGATGTACCCATTCTCTCTACTTCACAGCATCTCCCTGGCTACACTGTACCCACTTCATGGCCTCTCTTACCTGGGGGAGACTGACGTTGTCTACTGACTGACACCTCTGTGTCTACTCCGTCTGATTACAATCCAGTCCCTACACAGTAGGCAGGGGGATTCATTTAAAAGTAGAAACCAGATCCATTTGAAACCTCACCCTGACTTCCCATCACCCTTGGGCCCGAATCCAAACTCCGTGGCCAGGTTCTCAGGATCACCACCTGCGGGGCTCTGCCCCACCTTCGTGGCATCTTGAACCCCGCCCCCCTTGGCTGCCCTCCACACTCTCTTCGCTCAGGCCGGCTGGTTCATCCTAGACCAAGTCACGTGCACTCCTAGCCCAGCGCCGCTCACACCTGCTCTTCCCTCTGTCTTGCTCCCAACTCCATGCAGGTCTCACCTTGAATGTCTTCGTTTCAGACACCTCTTTGCTTTCACCTTGGGCTGAGGCTGCCTCAGTCTCGATCAAACCAGGCCATTTTACTTCTCTGCACAGGGGTTATCAAGACTGCATAATATTCTCTCTGTGTATGTGTATGTGTATCCTGCCTTCTCCCCACAGGCTTCTTGGCATCATCCTCATCTGTAGTAGAACAGTCGTCGAGATCCCCATGGCTGGGACAGTGACAGGGAGCCTTTTGAGAGCAATTCTGTGCAGCCCCTAGGCCACAGCCCTGGAGGGTAGGGGCTACAAGCTACTGGCAGGTTGTCCTGGCACACTTGTAAGTAGTTATTAGTCCTACCTCACAGGCATGCAGAACTGTCTTCCTCCCCACCACCATTGCTGGAAAACACTGCATACCTCATACAAGACACCAGGACAGGGGGATACTGAAAACGGCTACAAAACTGACTCACCCCACCTTACCACGGCCAGTGAGGACCAGCACTCCTGCACCTCCCCCGGGAAGTGACAGGGACGCCCTTTCTGATGTCGGGGTCAGAACCTGCCCTTCCTTCCCTGCTGCATCACTATCAGAGATCCGTCGGCTCTTTCGCACCCAACATTTGGCTAATTCTGGCCGGGCAGTAGCTGTTGCCAGCCTGGATTATCCAACCTGGGGCAAAGGAGGCTTAGGCACATCTGGGATCTCAGAGGTGGTCGGGAAGAGCTGGGGGGGGGGCTCTACACTGGGCTCAGGAACATCATCTCTCTTCCCTCTAGCCTCCAAGGAAAGGCCAGAGGGGCACCTCCTGTCGAGACCTGTTTTCCCAGTAGATTCTCGAAGGAAAGGCCAGAGGGGCACTTCCTGTCGAGACCTGGTTTCCCAGTAGATTCTCTGCTCACCGTCTTCCATCTCCCCTCTGTAGTTTGCAGTTTCCCTCTTCCTAGATAAAAACATCCCTTCTGCTTTAAAAGGACGTGTTGTAAGGCAGAAGTAATGAATTTGATCACACCCAAATTAAGAATCCCTAATCAGAGGAGGTTATCCTGGAGACCATCAAGAGACAGCTGACCAATTGGAATCAAATATCTATAATATCAAGAAAACACACGCCACCGCCTTTCTATGAATCAAAATAGATGTTTCCTTCTCATTCCTCGTCATTCTTCAGTCACAGCCCTGTAAGGGGCAGGGAGGTATTGTTTCCTGAATTCCTCCTGTATCATAGCCAGAGCTACTAGCAGGAGGCCCAGAGGAAGGAGATGCCCATGCCCCTGACACTTAGCGAAGGCCACGTCAGTGCTCTCCAACACACACTTCTCTGATTAGAAACGATGTGGGAAACTTCTCTTCAGATTCTTTAGTCTTGGGATTTTCCTGTTTGGTAAAATGCTGATCACATACTTTGCTTACTTTCCTCCCATTTGGGCTCCTCTCAGATCCTACAGATTTGGAAGAGCTCCTTATTTATTATATTGCTCCTTAATATTGAAGATACGTTCCTCCAATCTGTCATCTAACTGTTGGTGCTCTCCAGGAGAGCGCGAAGTGATCAGAAATCCCTAATTTTGATGCAGTCAAACCATCATTTTTGCCTTATGATTTGTACTCATGAGGTTTCATTTAAGAAGTCCTTCCTGCACCTAAGCCTTTTTTTTTTTTTTTTTTTTTTTTTTGCGGTACTGGGGATTGAACCCAGGGGCATTCTACCTCCGAGCTATACCCCCAGCCCTATTTTTTATTCTTTATTTTGAAACCGAGTCTCACCAAGTTGCGGAGTGCCTCACTAGGTAGCTGAGGCTGGCCTCGAACCCGGATCCTCCGGTCTCAGCCTCCCAAATGCTGGGATTACAAGCGTGCGCCACCACGCCCGGCTAGCCTTTTTTAATTAACTTTGTTTTTTCCCTTCATATTTAAGCCTTTATTTTTAACTTTTCTATGTGGTATTTGGTATGGATACAGTTTGGTTTTTCTTTATTTAGAAATATGTTGTCCATTGAGACCTAACCTAGTTTCCCTTCAGACATTGAATGAAGTGTACTCATTGAAATAAAACAGAGTCAAATTGCTGTTGTTGTCTTACTGATCTAATATTCTGTTTTTAGCTGGAAGGCCTTTATTACAAAGTATTGATTCTTCTCTTTAATGGAAGACTTCACTTTGGTGGATGTGTATTATTCCCTTTGATTTTGCTCTTTAAACAATAAAAATCTAAAAAGAAGAAAAAAAGAAATTTGTCCCTCTATAGAAAGCTTCTACATAAAGATTTTCCTATTGATCTGTGGTTCCATTTTAATGTATTTTAAGCTCCTGTCATACAAGTTGGTCTTGGAGCTCCCTCTGCTATGCTGTAGACCCATTTGACTATAATTGCCTCAAGACCACAATTTTTTATTACTGTATATTTGTGGTATACCTTAATATCTCATAAAGTAACTTCTCTTTACATTTACTGTGATTTCTTGAAAGAGATTATTTAATAACTATTGTACCAAACAGAAAGCAAGGCAATGATCTCAATGATCCATTCAAAGACAAAGTGGTTTCTCCTTCTTCTTCTTCTCTTCCTCCTTTTCTTTTCTTTCTTTCTTTCTTTTTTTTTTTTTTTTGCTAAGAACCAACTATCACTGGTATAGTATATTTTTAAAACATCACTCTTGGACAAACATGAAAAGAGAAAAGGCAAGTGAAATCAATTGTGTAAGTTGGTAAGTGAAAAACTGATTCAACAAATGTATATTAGATGTCTATTTGCTAGCTGGTATTGTTCTAATTGGAGACTGGAGATTGAGCAATGAGCCAAAAAGAAAAGAAATCCTGCCTTCCTGGAGCTTACATCTGAGTGGTGGGAATTAGGGAGGTATTTCAATAGCCTGCCCTTTCCCACCAGGGTCCTGGGTAGGACCCCCCTCTAAGCTCCTGCAGTAGATATTTCAGGAGAGGAGAGACAATCTTAACTTGCAAATAAATAAAATGTTCCTGTCTCTCCTGAGGCTTACAAGCAACCCTGATATGTAAATTAATTGACTCCAGATTTAGTGTTTTAAAAAGTCAATGCATTTAGCTTAAGTGAAATAACTGAATTTAGTTACTGGTCTGGCTTTTAATAAAGATCTATCAAAATGGAGATATAATTATTGCCATTATGAATCTTCTGAATAATAAAAACCTATTGAAAATGAAACTGTTCTTTGAAGAAAGCAATTTGGGATGAAAAGACATGTAGACAAATTCAGATCTGCCTACTTCCTCTAATCCTAGGATGAAGGGTTGCTGTGGTATCAAGTTCATTTGGGGTCCATAAGGGAAAGTCACAGACTTCACTCTTGGAAATTTCTCTGCAGTTGGCCTCTCCCAGTCCCTGGGTAACCACGAGGTGACTGAGGTTTCGATTCCTTTGGACCCTCCTCTTGGGGAAAGCTGAATGGCGTCATGAGCACCTGGCTGGTTACATTCTCAGTTTGCTCAGAAACAGTCCCAGAACAGCAAGTTCACTACATCCTCATGGTCACAGCCACTGCAGACACCAGAGACCTGGGGCTCGGATGGACTTGCCACCCTCTCAAGAGGTTTTGGTGGAGGAGAGGTGACTGCAGGCTAGGGGTATAGCTTAGAGGTAGAATGCCCCTGGGTTCAATACCCAGGACCATACACACACACACACACACACACACAAATTTACTTTTGATCTATGATTGCAGATGTGGAACCCATGGATATATAGAAGGCCAATTATACCTTTTTAAAAGCCCTCAAACCAAGTAGTTATGTTCTGAGGTACTGGGGACCCCAACATCTATATTTTATAAGGGGTACAACTGAGTCCATAATCATGTCCCAGCAATCCTGAGCTGGAGGTGGTCCAGGTTAAAGATGAGGTCTTTGAGGTAAAGGAGGTGGCCATGAGCCGCCAGCTGGCTGTGTAGTTTACATTTTCATTCAACAAGTGCTTACTGGGCACTGCCCAACACCCACTGTCTGCTTGCTGCCCATGTGCCCAGGGTGTGGTCATGGAGAGGTCAGAGCAGAGTCCCATGCTCCTGAACTGAGGACACGGAGGCACCAACACATAAAAGAGCTAGGGGTGCCAGCAATTTTAAAAATAGCTAAGTGATAAAGCATATAGTTAGCACACACAGAGCTCCAAGTTCAATCCCCAGCATCACCAAAATGTAAAAACAAAAGCAAACGACAAAAACACATGAAGAAACAAGGCGGCCACCGGCGCTGATGAGTATGATGATTACCGAAGGTCGGGGTAGTCGGTCTGAGAACTGATTTCCCCTGCTCAGTGGACTAGTCTATCAAGCAGAGCCAGCACCTCATTGAAGATGACCAGGAGTAAACTTACTCCAACTCCATAAGTGCAGGAAGGAGAGGAGGAGGCTGACTGGACTCCAGCAAGTCTTCTGAATACTCACAGGATGGAAATGGCAGGGCACCCTCCATGTTGTTCTGCATCCTGGGACCCCAGTGTCCATTGGCCAATGGGAGGCCCAGAGGGAGGCCACGCTGGTGGACTCCTGTCACAGTGGAGGAGCTCTGTGCTTAGGGAATCTGCTGCTTTGCCAGTGAGCAGAAAACAAGCACCTCTTGGTCTGTAGAAAACTGATCTCACCTCTCAAGATCACCGCTGGCAGAACAAGCCCTGAGACATGGCGCCCGAGGAAGAGTGGTCAGGCCCATCGTCAGTAGACATTGCAGAGAGGTGACAGGGCACAACAGGCCCAAGGAGGAGGTCGGTGGCCAGAGTGGCCTTCCAGGAGGGGACAGACTGTGGAGGGGCCCAGGGTGAGAAGGTGGACATATAACAGTCTGCAGAAAGTCTGTCTGAGCAGACTGAACAGAGAGTGCATAGGTCCCAAGCCAGAGGGAGCCAGATGGCGGGGTAGCTCCTGAAAAAAGAGTATAGGCCAACATGGTGGTAGCAGAACCAGCAAAGACAAGTCAGAAAGAGAAGTACCTGGACAGGAATAGAGGGCCTGGCACGTCACAGCTGGCAGGCCATAGAGAAGGTTTGAATATCCTTTAATCCAGGCCACAGCCCAAGAATTATCTGGTTGTATTCTTGATGTGCAGATGAGTAAACACTGTCAGAGGGAAAAGCAAAATTCTCCGTCACTAGGTTCCTCAGAGGTGGGTTTGGGGCTGTGATAGGTTGAATGTTTCCCAAATTCCGAGGATGAAGCTGTGACCTTCACTACGGCTTTGTTTGGAGGATGAAGGAAGTGATTAGGTTTAGATAAGATCCTGAGGGTAGGGCCGGGGATGGATTAATGCTTTTGTAAGAGGAAGATATAATAGGAAGAAGATATTCTGTCTCTATCTCTCCCTCTCTCCCCCTGCATGTATATGCATGGAAGACAGGTTATGTATGGTCACGGTGAGAAGGCATCCATCTGTAAGGCTGGAAGCAGGCCCTAGCCAGACGCCGAATCTACCAACACCTTGACCTTGGACATCCAGCCCGTAGAACTGAGAGAAATAAGTGTCTCTCGTTTATGCCATCTGGTTTGTGGTATTCTATCATGGCAGCCCGAGCTCAGAGCTCACCAAGACAGGCAGGAATCCAGATCTTCCTGGCTCACACCTTGTTTTTTTCCAGGGCGCGGACAGCTGCTGTTTGACCCAGGGTATGGGGCTTCTTTCAGTCAAGGGGTCACACGCTGGGGGAGGACAGAGGACTAGAGATACAGGTGAATTACCCGGTGGCCAAGGATCTCTCCACAAGCAACCCAAACTCCTCAGGTTAACCACGGCACCCACACTGTACTTGGATCACAGAAACCACACCTTATTCACTAAAGCAAGGAGGGTGTTTGTTACACCAGAAACCACGGGGAGTGAGGAGGCTGTTGGGAGGTGATGATTCAGGCAGTGATTCGGCAGCAATATGGGAGCGCACACCCCAGTTGCGGCCAGATGCTTATTAATAACACAAGGCACCCAGGGTACACTGAAAACTCGCCCTGGCACGTGAAGACAGAAGTCCCCATGAGTGTCGGCTTACCAAAAGGGAGCTTCAGGTATCAGACCAAAGGGACCTTCCTCTTGTCGATGCTGAAAGACCGAAGGAGTCCTTTGCTGCCTTGCAGGACTTGCAGGGTCCGCTGAGCACGTTAGCAGCATCGCCTCACACGAGTGTGACAGTTACACCTAGAGTGCACTTGTCACACTTTCCCTCGTGTTGTCCTCATAACTCTCCATGGTCATTTTACAGACGAATGAGTTGAGAATAAGAGTGACAAAGTTATCTCCTTACGGGAGAAGAGGAAATGACATCAAATGACTCAAATCCAAGTCCAGTGTCTTCTCCTATTAGAATATTGATCCTTTACCTACCTACCCACCTATCAGCACATCCATCACCTACCAATTCAGCCAGCAACACATCCAACCATCCATCCATCCACCCACCCACCCATCCACCCATCCATCCATCCATCCATCCATCCATCCATCCATCCACCCACTCATCCATCCATCCACCCACCCACCCATCCATCCATCCGTCCATCCATCCATCCACCCATCCATCCATCCATCCTTCCTCACCTACACTCACCCATATGCATGCATCCATCACCTACCCATCCATCCATCCACCCATCCATCCATCCATCCATATATCCATACTCACCTACACCCATCCATCTATGCATGCATCCATCACGTACCCATCCACCCACCCATCCATCCATCCATCCATCTACCCCTCCATCCATCCATCCATCCATCTACCCATCCACACATCCACCCATTCACCCATCCATCCATCCATCCATCCACCCATCCACCCACTTATCCATCCACCTATCCACATATCCATCCATCCATCACTCATCCATCCATCCACATTCACTCATCTACCACACATCCACCTATCTCCCCATACATCCATGTATCCATCCATCCATCCATCCATCCACCATCCATCCATCTCCCCACTCTTCCACCTGTACATCCACCTCTCGCCCGCCAGCAGCCACACATCCATCCACTTACCTACCCACCCCTCTACCCTCACATGGACCCATCTAGCCAGATATCCATCCATCACCTACCCATCCGTCTATCTCCATGTCCACCCAGTCATCCATCCGTATACACACATCCATCCATCCACCCATCCATCCATCCACCCATCCACACATCCACCCATCCACACATCCACCCATCCATCCACATGTACATACATACATACGTACACACATATCTACATACACACATACACACACACACACACACACACACACACTCATTCATTGGTTCCATTACACACCCTAAGTGTACTTGAGGTGGGGGAGGTTGTGGGCAATCCAACAACACAGACCCCACGCCAGAGACTCAAGCCTTAGGAGTCATGCAAAAGGGGGAGTAGCACCCAAAGGATGGAGACCAACTCCCGAGAGGAGGAGAAAGAAAAAGCTCATCCTAAGTGCATGTCTAAGCCCAGCCCCATCTTCCGCCGGGATCTGGGGGGCCTGCTTGCCTTCCTCTGGCCAAAGCCAGGCAGCTTCCACCTGCAGCAGGAGGAGGCTTCCCACCACACCCAGGGAAGCTAGCCTTTAACCTCGACGTGCTGTCCAGCGCAGCCACGCCAACGCCGGGCTGTGCAGCCTCTCTGTGCTCTCCGCTCCAGCGCCGTGCTCCTGTACACTGCGCCTGCTCCTCTCTCTTCCTTTGCCTCATTAGCACCTACTCATCCTTTACACCTGAAAAACAATGGTCACTTCCTCTAGGAAGCCCAGCAAGACTACCCAGGCTGGCTCTGCCTCTCCTTCCCATCGTCACCAGTTTATACCTTAGGGTACTCACTCTTCCCACTCGCAGTCTGGCGGGAACACAAGGTGGGCAGATACCTGTGTGTTTCATTCATCAGAAGGACCCAGTCTCCTCCTTCAGGACCTCACGGGGGGAGGACTGGACTGAGGAAGGATGGGCAGACAGATGGATGAAGAGATGAAAAAGCTCCATCTCTGGTCAGCTGTGCCTCAGCTGCTCTAGTTGGGGATGAAGACGGGCAGGAAGCAAGAACAGAACGGGCATTCCAGGTCGGGCTCACGTGGGAGTCGGCACGTATCTGCTCCCAGACAAAAAATCCCTGGCACCAGCCTGCATGCCTGCACCTGAGGCCTAGTCAGCCAAGCACACTCGGGTCCAATGGAGGAGACTGTGGAGACCTGTGTCCAAGGCCTGGGGCCGCCGGGGTCTCAGCACTCTCGTATGCTCCAAGACTGGGCAGATCAGCAAGGCTGGGCCCCAAGCCTGTCATGTGTTCCTGGAGGCTGGGAGTCCTCAGGACTCTCTGAGGCCCTCAGGAAGCGCGGTCAGAACCCAGAAACGCAGGCCGTCGGGACAGAGGAGCCAGCTCACCCCATGGCCTTACGGTTGGTCTGACATGGTGGGTGTCCTCCTCACTCCTGGTGGCACCCAGACCCTCTGTGGGCAGCCACAGGTCCCTAACCCGGCTGCCTAGAGCCAGGCCTGCTCTGAGTCTCATTTTCCTCCCACAGGGCCCTCCGGGTCATGACAGCTTCTCGCCACAACTCCGCAATCTGGTAATCTCACACCCAGCCCACCACCGAGGAAAGCGAGGCCTCGGGCTGGTTTGACTTATTCTAAGGCCTCTGGCAAGCGGGTGGCTGAGCTCTTTGTTGACTTCAGCCGACAGGAGCAAGGGCACCCCCAGACATATCCACCCCCTCCGTTGGGATTCTGGGAATCCCCTGTGTGTGCAGGGGCGTTCTCTGGAACCCCCACACCACAGACCCACCACAGGCCACAGAGATGTACTCTTGGGGCCTCTGCAGTGCTGAGCCAGAAACAACAATAGCCAGAGGACACACACACACACACACACACACACATCTGAAATGCACAGCACCTCCCTGCAGCCTCATTATTTTAAAAGAACAGAATCAGGTTTCCACAAATCGTTCTGGAAAGCAGATACCATCAGAAACTCCACAATGCCATTAGTTCTCGTAACAAACAATCGCTGGGGCATTCACCAATAAATACTGGCAGGCTGGGAGCCAGCCAGGCAGCGGGGGGAGCTGAGTCAGCCTCAGGCTCCTGGGCAGTGGGGAGGCTGGGTGCAAGGCCTGAGCCCCCGCCCACTGCAGGGACAGGTGCCCCACACCGGCCAGCCAGGCCCGCAGGCCAGGACAAAGCACCCAGGACGGGCCCGGGCTCAGGTTTCCCTGCTGCTTCAGAAAACAAAATTCCTCCGAACCCAGCCTTCCAGGTCCTGCGAGGCTCCGGGGCCGTCAGGACAGCTTCAGGGCGGCTCCTGGGTGCTGTCACCCCGGCCAGCTGCGGGAATGTCGTCACGGAGACATTAGCTTGTTTACAAAAGAGATAAAGTCGCACGTCTGGAGTGACAGTAATATTTTAAGGTATCATTAAAAAATTACAAGAAAAAATTATCTACTTTGTAGGTGCTAAAACTTTCTGAGGAAGAATTGTGGTGTGTATACGTGAGGAGGGGTGACTAGGAGGAACAGGAGATTTACTGTTAAGTTACTTTCAATTCACCACTCAAAGCCAAGAAAAATCAAGATGGTTTTAAATCCTGAACGCATTAAGATGGGGGTTTTTAGATAAATAAATCAATTTATATTACAATATAATAAATATAAGTAAAATCTTCATTATAAATAAAACATGTGCTTTACACACACACACACACACACACACACACACACACACACACACACAATTTCCTATATCCAAAGATCTATCATTCATAGAGGATAGGCTCAGGATACCCACAATGTATATATCTATACATTACATACAAGTGACACATTTTAGAATCACATAAATTCTGTGTACTAATAATACATTTTATTTTGCTAGAGCTTTTATGTGAAATTACAAAAGAAATAAAATAATAATTCAACCTCACATTATGCTTAATTATGCTGGTATTCACATTAGAAGTAAATTTACAGAGTAAATTTGATGTTATTAAAATTCCGTCCTGGTATAGCACATTTGAAACATAGGACTAAGTATGCTTCGAGGTATATATTTAATATTGAGTACATTTAATATCTCACGTCATTTTTTAACAGATTGACTTATTTTAAAGAAAAATTAAGAAATAAAGTCATAGGCATTTCCTTTTTTACTTGGTCTTTGCAAGGCAATTATCATCTCTTTGATAAAAAAAAAATACTACAAGGACTATTTCAGGTTAGATTCTTCAGGCCTGAATTCAACCAAGACTAGGAGCTGGCGTACAGACTGCGAGGGTTTATCAGGCTCTGTAGCCTTCTGGGGTGAGAAGGATCCCAGGAAACCACAGCTGAGAGGCTCTCCCAGGCCCCTGGGTGCTTCTTGGCAACCTTTTGGGGGAGAAGGGTAGGGGGACGGAGGGAGGGAACACCATAGGACAGGTCTATCTGCTTGTTTTTGTGGGCAAGATTTTGCTTAAACAGAACATTCCCAGAAAAATGAAAATAATACAGCTGAAAGCCACGAATCTGTGTAACCAACGATCATATTCTAGGGGGGGAGGTATGCTCACAGCAGCCCAAGTCGCCCTGCATTTCAGCAGGGAACAGTGGCCTGGGGTCATCATTTTTGCAATTTATAGGCTGGAACATGTCCTGCCTCTTTTTGACACTGCCTGCTGCTCAGGACATAGGGATAAAACATCTTTCCATATCGGCCTCTATCATTTGAAAATTCCCAAGTGTACTGTAAAAGAATAATAATAGTAATAAAAGACTATTTGCTAAAATGCCATCTTCCTTCCATTTTTTTTTCTGTTCATGAAACGTTCCCTAAAAATTGTGTGCTGTATTTGATGCTTGTTACTTCTCGCCCCTAAGTCATGGATGGCTCAGATTCCCCTGCAATACCATCAACACACCACACTCTCTTTGCACAGTAACCAAACTTCCAGGGAAGGCGCAGGGATGCTTCTCGCCTTGTCTCATTAAAGAAACTAAAGGAAATCAGAACCCCCACCTCTTATTTACTTATTTATCTATTTTTTTTTTTTTGCAGCAGCAGCAGCGGGCATCAAATCCAGACCCTCACACATGCTAGGCAAGCACTCTACCATGGAGCCACAGCCGCATACCTTTTTGTTTTATGTTGAGACAGAGTCTCAATAAGATGCCCAGGCTGGACTTGAACTTACGATTCTCCTGCTCAGCCTCTTGAGTAGCTAGCTGGGCATAATAGTTTAGATTTAGAATGTCCTCCTAGCCCTCACGGAAATAAGGCAGGAATGCTGGAAACACGGTGTGCCAGTCAGCATTCTCTCCACTGTAATCCCAAATGACTGACCACACAATTTAGGGGAAGGCAGATTTATTTACTCACAGTTTTTTTTTTTTTTTAGATCTCAGAGTTACAGTCCATCTCACACCAGGTTACATTTGCAGAGCTCAGGGCATGGTAGTGGGAAGCAGAGAGAGGGAGAGAGCGGGAGCTCTGCTCTCATGTCATAGAAGCCAAAAGCAAGAGAGCCAGAAGGCAAGCAAGGGGATTCAAAGACAACACCACAGTCTCCAGGGCGGGCCACCCCTCCAGGGACCCACCTTGCGTGGGTTACTGCCCAGTACACAATAGATTTATACACTGCTAAGATTGCCACCCTCATGACTTAACTGTATCAACTCTGAACATTAATACATGAGTGCCACAGCTCCTTAATAGCTGGATCTTGAGCAAGGCTCAGTCCGCTGGAGTCTTGCAAGGCAGATGATTCCAAAAGAAGGAATACGTGGCATATCCCACTTTGCATTATTATATTCTGGAAATTTGGAGTGCTTTGGGTTCTGCTTTCACATTAATTGTATAAGAAAATTTCTTAGAAACACAAGATGGCCGGACGGATTATGATTCCTCAATATTAGCTGAAAAAGCAGTGCCTCAAGACAACCCATAAGAAATTCATTAACCACATACAAATGTTTGTCAGGATACGGGCTTTGCAAGCTTAGTTACTAAACAGAGAATGGCAATCAATAAAAGAGATATGCCTCAACACTGCATGCCATGTGAGTGTATTCTCGCGACCACATCTCAATCCACACCTATCGAGGGACCCCCAACCCCACTGCCTCGTGCCTTGTGTTCCCTCTCAGCACATAGGTATAGAAACAAAATAAATAAGCCAAAGAGACTTAGGTCTACTATCTTATCTATGAGTAAAGAAGGCTTTAAGACAGATAGTTTGTCTACTTCCCCCTTTTGTCTTTCTGGAACTTCACTGGACACATTAATTCTCTAACTGCATGAGAAAAAGATAAGGACACTGCTTAAAGAAGCTAAACAATTAGTAAAGATTTAAACTAATGAATAGAGGTTATTTGTTAACCTTTAACACTACTTTGCTTGTACTAAAAGAATCTTCATATACGTATTGTATTTTGTAACCTTTACTGTTTTCTTAATCCCATCAAATACCATGGGAAATGGCCTTTCTAGTTAAAGATGTACCTACTCGACCTTTGAAAAAACAAATCTGTAAAAATTCCTTTTCTATATGCCTCATTGCAAAAAAAATAGTATAAAACAGAGAATGGCAATCAATAAAAGAGATATGCCTCAACACTGCATGCCATGTGAGTGTATTCTCGCGACCTCATCTCAATCCACACCTATCGAGGGACCCCCAGCCCCACTGCCTCGAGGGCTGGACCCCTGGCACATGAGCTCTTCAGGGGACATTCTATACCTAACCATAGCACAGGGCTTGGTTGCTAAGGAGGGTCCTGGGAGTGTGGCCTTGGGTGTTCTATAAGAGCTCTCCTCCCCTGTGCTGTTGCTTCTGGCCTCCGTGATGTGCAAGCAGAGCTTTGTCCTCAGGCGTCCTCTGCTTCTGCTGCCACCCACCCAACATGGACTGAACCTCCAAAATCTCCAAAAACTGTGAGCAAATAAATCTTCCTTCCTCTGGGTTGCGGGCTCAGGTTTCTGGATCACAGCAGTAAGAATGTTGACCAGCACACCAGGGTTACAGGTGTGTACCACCACACCCAGCTAAGCACCCCTGATGGAAAAGGGCCATCTAAACCCTCAGCTGGTTGGAGCTCCTTAGGGAGCAAAGACTTCATTTCTTTTCCATCAATAATGCCTAGCCTTGTGGCTGAAGTCACAGCCTTTTAATTATAACTTCGAAGACAGGCTTCCTGAGGTCTGTTGCCCTGTTCTTGGGAAGTTTGCATAGCTGCAGTGCGTCACATGAGTACCCTTCACCGTGACTGTTGCATATTAGGTCTCATAGGTAGGTGACCCCCCAAGACAAGCTGATCGTGGTGGGGCCAGGAGCAGGGTGAAGAGCCAGTGGAGACTCTGAGAGGATGAGTAACAGGCACCAAAATATTATCAGAGAGGCGGGGCTAGTGCTCGTGCTCTAGAGCACAGTAGGGTCACCCTAGTCTACAGCGAGTTATGACGTGTTTTCGAATAACTAGAAGAGTCCAAAGGTTCCCAACATATAGAAATGATAAATGTTTAAGGAGATAGAAGTGGTGATCATCACCCTGAATTGATCATGACACACTGTATACCTGTAGCAAATTATCATACTCTAACCCATAAATATGCAAGACATACTGGGTGTTAATTTTAAAAAAGATATTTATTTAAACAAAAAACATATACATGGCTGAATAAGCAGTGAGTTCTCAGCCCAGAGAGGATGTGTCGGCTACAGAGGCCGGGAAGGTTCCTCACAATTGCTGATCAAGGGGATAATACCAGGTGGCAAGCTTAACCCTGAACTACAAGCTCCCCTAAACTACAGTGGAGCAAGTATTACTCAAGTATAAGATAAAACACTTCCAGTCTTGCTTGAAGACCACCCATGCCATTCACTTTTAGTGAGGCGTGGGTAAGGGGCCAGCCCTTCTCCTCTCTCACTTCTCCACTGCCCAAGGACAGCTGCCCAAGGGTGTCTAGGACAAGTTCCCTGGATATAACCTTCCAGCCACAACTTTGACGCAGTTCTTGCTTTGATGGTTTATTGAAAACACCAGGCACCACCCTGACCCCCTAAGTTAGAATCTCCGGGGAGGGGTCCAGGAGCCTCTCCCTTTCCAAAGCTCCAAGCTGGCTCCAGCTCCTTCCTTGTTCACCCTGCCCTGCACCCACTCCTTCCTCTCCTTCCGCCCTGTGGACAGGACCTCAGGATATGGCAGCAGTCGGGGGCTGGGTATGGCTGCCTCAATCTTCCAAACCCTTCCTCCACCTGACAGCATGTCCCAGGGCTGGAGAAGGAGGAGGCCAGGACAGAGCTTAGACACCAAGACATTGCTCATGCTAGGACAGGGCTGGGAAGGGGGAATCAATCCTAGCCATGCCAGAAGGAGTCCAAGAAACCGGAGGAGCCCTCAACCTGTGGGCTCCAGGAACACCATCCCACCAGGACAGGGGGGGCATCACCTGCTGACACGTCCCTGACAAGGAATAAGGAAAAGAGTTTTCAGCCCAAGTCATCTAGGAAAGAGAAATCCCAGGTTTGTGAAGACCACTGCAGTTTAAGCACTGGTGAGCTAGCTCTACAAGAACTACTTGCAATGTGTAAAAAAGCGATTGCTAGCCAGGCGTGGTGGGACAAGCCTGTAATCCCAGTATTTGAGAGGCTGAGACAGGAGGATCACAAGCTCCAGACCAGCCTCGGCAACTTAATGAGGTCCTCAACAACTTAGTGAGACTCTGTTTCAAAAAAAAAAAAAAAAAAAAGAAAAGAAAAGAAAAAGAAGATGAAGGGTGTGAGGGTATAACATGGATGCAGAATGCCTCTGGGATTAATCCCCAATACCACACACACACACAAAAATCAATTGCTAATGAAATAATATCACATAATAATAATTACTCCAAATGACAATTGAGCTATGTCAAGAAGCCAGGGCATGGGATTAAGACAAGTATCAGAAGGCAGCTGGGCAGCTGTGTACAGAGTCTACTCAGCCAGTTGGATGTGCCGAATCAAAAAAACAAACAAACAAACAAACAAAAAAACACCCTTGATCTTGTGCTGCCTGCCCTTCTATATACACAAGGTAACAGGCAGCCGAGCTAGGTTCTCCAGGGGCTTCAGGATCAGTCAAAGGCTGGAGGACAGCCTCTAGAGGCCGAGGAGCCCAGAGGTTGCAGAAAGAGAATTGAGCCTGGCTTCTTGAACTGAAAAAGACCACTGAGGTGCAGGCAGCCTGGTAGCTTAGAGGGCAGACAGCGACCTGCACTGCAGGGCTCCTGCCAATGTGCATGGCACAGGACACGCCTGGGCTCCTCCAGATTTCCCCCTGGTCTGTGCTGAGTGCACTGTATGCAGAAAGTACCTAACGTGTATACTGGGCTGGTGTCTGGTCCTCTAGCATTCTACCTATGTCTACATATGTGTATCCCCTTTCTTCCACCTCTCCCAAATGGGTGCTAACTTCCACTGTCCCAGGAAGGCATAGGACCAGAGAGAACATGTCAATGTCCCCTCTAAGGGAGGCATGAGACTTATCAAAATGCCACCGGTCTCTGGAGACGGGCAGATGTAGGAACCATCACATTTATAGGTGTCAAAATCCAAGACCCAATGACATCATGCCCTGTGTCATTACTTAAATATAAATGAGTATAAAGGCGATTACATGGAGCAGGAAGAGAAGGGGTGCTTCTCAGCTCTGTAGCTGCCTGGGTACCCAGTTCCCCTGCTCAAAGCTGACAGCTCAGAGACAGCTTGAGGTTTCTCCAGATCTCCCTCCTCCAAAACCCAACAACAGGCATAAATACGTGGCATCAATTGACACAGATCAAAGAATATACACTCTCATCAGTCAGGAAAGGGAAGAGACAAGATTCAAATGAACATCCCCAAGGCTCTCTCTGGTTCTGCAAAATTGCCCACAATACTGATACTATTTAAAATAAGTGTTAAGAAGATTCCTATATGGGAAATACTAAAAAGATTTTATAAACCTTTGGACATTTTTGCCAGGTAGGTTGGTGCACACCTGTAATCCTAGTACTTGGGATACTGAGACAGGAGGATTGCAGGTTTTGAGGCCAGCCTTGTCAACTTAGTAAGACCCACAGTGACTTAGTGAGACCTTTATTCAAAGTAAAAACTATAATAGGGGCCGGGGTATAGCTCAGAGGCAGAATGCCCCTGGGTTCAATTCCCAGTACCACACACATACACACACACACACACACACACACACACACACACACACACCACACACGCGTGCAAAAAGGTTTGGACATTTTATACAAGTTAGGAATTGCATTCCAACTAACCTATCGTGTCATGTAGGAATAACACTGTACATTTCTTTATGCAAGACAGTTCAGAAAACTAAGACAATTTTCTAGTGTAGAAAGTTTAGGTAAGATTTTTGCTTATGTTAACACAATTTTCTGGGTCTCATTCAATCCGAAAAGCATGTGGCTCTTCTTGCAGTAATTTGTGCATCTCTGGACAGGAACATTTCCCTGGAGTCTCATTTATGTGCCTTTCGGGAGTTTAAAGAAGCACATTTGTACCAACGAGAGTTTCTCATGAATCAGTAAGGCTGTCAATTTTACCAGCAACACATTTAAGGAGAAACCATCTTAGTCAACCTCTTGTACCCACTGGGAAATGAGTCAAGCTCAATTTTGTCTGTTTAGCATATTGAACCAGGCACTCAAGGCTTCTGTGATTAAAAGACCTATTACAACTTTTACTTAAACTTTATCCTTCCGTGCAGACCCTCCTGAAGTGTCTAGTGAGTGCTTGTGCACTCAGGGAACACATGGTGCCCACGAAGGGCCCTCGACTCCAAGGCTGAGAATTCCTTCCTGAGGCCACTGTCTCTGCTTCGTGTCCCAAAGCCTCAGTCTCTTGCCCTAAGGTCATATATAGAAAAGTTTCTATTAAAAAAAGGAGACAATTTATCAAAATATGTTATCAAGCTGGGCATGGTGGTGCATGCCTATAATACCAGAACTTGGGAGGTTGAGACAGAAGAATTGCAGGTTGCAGGTCAGCCTCAGCAACTCAGCATGACCCTCGGCAACTTGAGACCCTGTTTCAAAATAAAAAACTAAAAAAGGACTAGGGGTGTAGCTGTAGCTCAAAGGTAGATTATCCCTGGAACCAAAAACAAATGAAGTTATCAACAGACATACCCACAGAGCATCTTACAATCCAGTAAAAATATTTAGCCCAGAAAAATGTTGCTGCAAGCCTATTCCTGTCCCTGGGGGATGGTTCTGAACGTGTGTTCCAGAACCTTGAGAGATGAAAAAACAGGATGCACTGCCCATGGCTGCTGTCCCCACCCCATCCCCTCTCCATCATCACCGGGATGTGTGGCACCTGCTTTTCCAGGAAGCAGGGGTGCCCTTTAGCCACACGCCCCACCCAGCCTGACCCCTCTCTCACTTGTAGACCTCGTGACACCCAATTCAGTGCAGCTCTCCTTTACTTGCCAGTTTCTGTGTACCAGGCAAGGTACTAGTCTCCTTATAATCACTGTGTCATTGACTTCCTGTACAAACCCAGCAGGGGCAAGAATACAAGCAGCCCCCTG
This sequence comes from Graphiurus murinus, assembly GCA_004027655.1. NCBI lineage: Eukaryota > Metazoa > Chordata > Mammalia > Rodentia > Gliridae > Graphiurus > Graphiurus murinus. The sequence goes on from PVLC010002007.1 coordinate 72,334, forward strand.
CTCCGTCCATTCTTGCAGATGAAATCCAGCTTCAAAGAGGCCAACTTTCTCTCATCAGCTACAGTTCAGAATACATCTCCCCACCGCTAAGTCCCAAGTTCCTGACTGCTCTCTCCCAAGATGCCCAGGGTTAGAGTTAGGTAGAGAATCCCCTAAAGAGCTCACTTATGGGTGCTTAAAGTTGATATAATTAAGCCACGAGGGTTATAATCTTATCAGATAAATCCACTGTAACCTAGGCTGGTGAGCCGAGGCTGGGGAAGGGGGGTCCCTGAGGGTGGGGTGTTAGGGACTGTGCTTGTATCTTTGAATACCCTCTCCTCTCTTCTCCTTTCCTCTCTCGTCCCCCTCCCCTCCTCCTCCTCTTTCTCTTCTCTCTTACTTCTTATCTCCTCCCTTCTCCCTCTCCCTCTCCCTTCTCCCTCTCCCTCTCCCTCTCCCTCTCCCTTCTCCCTTCTCCCTCTCCGTCTCCCTCTCCCTCTCCCTCTCTTCCGGCCTCCATAACACGAGAGTGAAGCAAGCCTTGTGTGCTCTTTCTCCCTCTCTCTGCTTCCTGCCGCCATGTCCTGAGATCTGTGGTCCCCGGCCTCACATGGACTGAACTCAAAATCTCCAAGGAAACCGTGAGCAAATGAATCTTCCTTCCTCCAAGCTGTGTGGTCAGGTTTCCTGGGCTACCACAGGGAAGCCCAAGTCGTGCATACACAAATGCACACACTCACACACATTCGCACACGTGCACGTATGCAACACATGCACCTGTGAAGAGGGCTCACACAGGTGTGTGACTCTGTCTGTGCCAGTTAATAAGAGTTACTGTGAGTCCTCATTGTTTAGGAATGTGCTTACTGTCCATTTTTAATTCTAAATTTTAAGTTCCTTCTACTAAGCTACTACGTGTTATTTTCTCAGACTTTCTCCAAATCGCATGCCAGTTAGCCCAAAAATGTTGCAGTAGAAAAGGCAGAAACATTCCTAATCTCTTATCTGAACTCCAAGTGGTTGGGGAGCTGACATTCAAGATCGGCTGCCCCTGTTTGACATATTTCTAGAGAACAGAGTTTTGGAAATGCCTGCAGTGCATTCGGTAGGTGGAAAGTCTCCACCTGGCACTACAGGTATGCTCAGTCACACCTGGCACCACCTGGCATCGTTTAAAACCAGCACCGGAGCCCCTGGAGCCTGTCCTCCAATAATTAGTGTGCTCTACTTATTAAGACCCTTCTATTCTTACAGAAGTAAAATAGGTGTAAAATCATAGGCCTACATAAATAAATAGACAAACCACAGAGAGAGGGGCCAGACCCAGGCTGCTGAGAAGCTCAAGATTGGGGCAGGGTGTGCCTCATGTCTGCAGCCCCGGGTTGCACCCTGGAGCAGGGAGAGCAAGGAAGTGGAACACAGCTACCAACCAGGCACTGCAGGCAGGGAGTGCGGACTCAAGCTCCTGTCCCCGGTCGCTAAGGACAATTCAAATCACATTTGGGGGGAAAGACAACAATATTCCTGGAAAGGCAGAGACGGTGATGGTGGAGACCAGGAGAGGAAATCAAAGAGGCAGAGAGAACGAGGGGCGCCTGGAAAATCAACTCCATGAGGCATGTGCATGTTTGTGGCTGCGGTGTGTACGTGGATGTGTGATGTGTGGGTATGGGCATGGAGAGTGGGTTTGTCTCTGTACGTGTGCATGTGTGGATGTGTGGATGGGTGTACATTTGCATGTGTGCCTGTGGGGTAGATGTGTGGAGATGTGTGATCTGTAGGTTTATGTAGGGGCGTGGGGTTTGTGGTGTATGTGTTCATGTGTGCATGCATGTGTAAGTGTGCTGTGCACCGTGCACGTGTGCTGTATGCTGTGCATGTGTGTTTATATGCGTGTGGCAGGGGGACTGAGACAGACAGAAGCATTAGGAGTAAGGGGCTCTCTACCACACTCCTGGGGCTCTGGGCGCTGGTTAAAGGGCACTAGCAAGATGCCTTCCTCTCACCCTCAAAATGGCTGCCTCGCTGTCCTTGCTTTGTAGGAGGGCACAGGGGCGTGCACAGGGCTGCCAGCAGCCCCCCCTCCCCCACCCCGGTGCAAGTTGGCCAGGGTGTCCCCAGCAGGCAGTTGGCTTGGCCACGCCCCACATTCTTGGGACTAAGGCAGCCTGCTTTTCCATTCTGCCTTCCCGAGGTACCCAGAGAGCAGGGAGTCAACATTTATCCATCCATCTATCCAGCCATCCATCCAGCTGGCAACCCATCCATCCATCTAGTCACTCAGTCGCCCTGCCCTGCAGCACGGGCGGGTATGCAGGGTCTCCTTCACTCTCCCCAGAGACCCTCTGGGCAGGGTCGGCCCGAGGGGAACTGAGAGATGAGTGTAGACAGAGGATGGTGCCGGCCCCCGCTGCCCTGTCCTCCCCGCCTCCCCAGCGACAGAGGAGTGAAGCCCCCACGCTGGTTCTTACCCCCATTTGCAACTCCAGGGGATGCGCAGCCAAGCCTCAGGGGGAGCATGACCCCAGCTTCTGCACTTTCAGAGCCTCAGCCTGCACGTATCCCAGAGACTTGTCTGCCCCCGACTCCCCAACTTAGCACCCATCTGAGCAGAAGGCTCCAGCAGCTCCTGCCCTGTGAAGTCCCTCGCCCTCAGCCCTGGCCGTGGAGGACCCCTGCCCACCACACTGACCTGCGGACCAGGGGCCAGGCAGTCGCCATATGAACTGCCCTTCAGCGATGCCTTCCGAACAGCCACACCAGACACCGTGAGGTAATTTGAATGTAAAGGGGATAGAATTTAGATTGCTCTGTCTGGTTTCCAGTTGCCCTTGCTGGAGGAGAGAAGAATAGCCTTGGGAGGCATTTCACATCATGGTAATAGTGACTTCCCCCTCTATCTGATGTCAGCCCTGAAGCCTGAAATTTCAGGGGTGCAGGAGGATTGCCCAGCCTCGTTCTTTGGTGCCTGAACAAACAGGGAAACATATTTCTAGGCTTCAAGAACCCTCCCGGTGACGCTGAAATGACAAGCATGTGACAGCCGGACTAGCTACCTAAAACTCCCACCACCCCCTGCTCCCTGCATCTGCAACCACGTCACCCTGTAGAGTCACAAGTGCACAGGTGGGACCCCTCAACCATACCCCACACTCAGAGTCCCAGGCCCCAAGCACCCCAGGGCTTAATATGCAACTGATATGCCGATTCTAAGACCCAAGAGTGTAGCTGTCATTTCCAAGGGCAGTAAGCTCTTCCACCTAAACACGGGCATGGGCACGTCAGGTGTGCTCTCTCAGGACACGGTGACCAGATCCCCCAGGCCAGAACTGTCCCAACTCCTTTCAGGACCCAACCCCAAACGGAAATAAGGTCTCGGCATGACGACTGTGATGGCAGCTCTCCAATACCGGAGAGCAGAAGAAGCAGGCCAGGGACGATGCAAGTAGACACTCGCCCTCCCCACGACTCTGCAGTTCCCGGTGCAACCAGGAGGGGTTTTCTGCTCATGACCAGCACGGTTAGCTTTATAGACACAGAAGGAACTCAGCAAATTGGTGTTTTAAACAGACTAGAAAAGGAAGTAGCTATGTAACTATTTAGACCGTGTCATAATGATCTTGCATGACATATCATACAGATTTTTTGCACGAAGAAACACAGTTCTATTGCACCAAGATTAGGCAAATTCCACCTCTCACATACTGACTTCCCCCTAACCAATGGATCTGAAAAAATATATATATATGGAAGCTGGGATCAGGAAGGACAGATTTTGGTCAAACGAGTTTGAGTGAGTAATTAGTCTCCGCATTGGGGGTCTCTGATACAGAAATGGGCATCATGTCCCTTTAAGAACAAATAACAGTACAAAAAGATCGTTTCCAAGCTTCTTGGATCAAAGGGCTTCGTTTATTTTGTCACGGAATGTGTGTTGAGGCAACATGAAAGGTAACTCGGGAAATTTCCAGTTTCACCATTTGATAGAGCTTTCTAGTCTTCAAACTGCTTCATTAAATATGAATCTCCTGGAAAATCCCAGCCCGATTCCTGCCTCTACCATTGGCCAGAGGCTTGACTCAGTTTACCTGGAAATGTTCAAAAGGATTCCTTAACTGAGAATTCTAAAAAATAATGAGAGAGGTCATCACAATGCTTTGATTCTAAGACACGTGGTCAGTCTGATTGCTTTAGAGAATATGGGGGGTGGGGTGAGGGGAGAAACAAGAGCCAGCCGACCAGCCACTGTGCTCAGCGGTCCTTGTGGTTGGTGTGGGGCCACACCCCCTGACCCTCGCTCTGGCCTGCAGGCTGATGTAGCAGAGCTCCCCAATGCCGACATCCTCATGCGGAAGGCAAGAGGGCCCTGAAGGATCAGGTGCCAACAAGTAAATACTCGGCCCGGGAGTGACCCACCTTGCTGTCACTCACAACTCTGTAGTCGGCATCTTCCCCTGGGCCCAGGACTCAGCTGCCAGGAAGGCAGGGCAGAGATGCAGTGGTGGCGCTCATGAACACCGTGGTGACTAGCCCGCTGCAACCCTGTTCACGTGCACATTCTAACTCCACGCTCCTAAGAGGTAAAGAAGGACCTAACTGCTCAAGAGGACAGAGTTCCAAACAGTACACCTGAGTTCTGCCCGGGTTTACTGAGCAGTTCATTCCTTCCCAGATACGAAGCAGCAGGCACATTGGTCGAGGGTCCATTCTTAACACAACAGATCTTGGTGAACAGCCAGCCTTACCGAGGCTGGAATGGACTCAGCCACAGCATCAGGGCCCGATAGAACCCACCTTCCACCTCCTTTTCTCTTGTTTTTGAATCCCAGACTGGCTGCAGAGGAAGAGGTCGGCTTTCCCCAGCAAGTGCTCCCTGACCCTTAACAGAGGTACAGAGAGTTTCTGCTTTCTCCACTAACTCCTGCCCCAACCCATCCCGAGGTGCCACATCTATGTTCAAAATTGCACAATCCATGGAACGTGGAAACTCCCCTCCAAATGACCTCCGCTTGGATGTGTGCGATGCTGCGGCAGTGGGATCCAGGATTTCTAGGCCTCTGATTCAGCGGGGCAGACAGTATGCCCATGCACAGAACTGTGGACCACAGAGCACCCTCAGAACCTGCGGGGAGAGGGAGCCTCTGCTGGTTCCTCAGTCCCAAATGGGGAAGACCCTTCACGTCTGTCTCCCATGCAACCAGCAAAGCCCCACTGCCCCATCAGGGACAGACCGGATGACACGAAACCACTCTACCTTACGGGTGAGCAAACGTGTAGCCAGCAAGGAACTAGCTCAAGGTCACTTGGCAGGTGTGCGTTCGAGTTCCCTGGCTGTCTCCTGCTCCACCACTCTGTCACTGGCCTTCCAGTCTGCGGGGCTGGAGAGTTCCCAGGGGGATCACTTGGTGAAGATCCAAAGACCGGGTCTGTCAACACTGGAAGGAATGCGACTGGATTCATCACAGAAACAAAACGGCAGGAATGAGGAGGTGGGAGCAAGCTGGAGGTGGGCTGAGGTCCCCTCCTGCCAGGCTCCATCAGCCCACCGAATTCTGGCATGGATTCCATCCCTAGAGGCCCACAGGGGGCTATCTGTAAGTTGCATGACCATACACACAGGTACCAGCAGAATGCTTCCTCAGAGACAAGGCACGTTCTGCTCCCTCACATACAAATCCACCTCAGCTGCTTCCCTCTGCAGGCAGGACAGGTCCCCTGAGAGATGTCCCCTTGATGTCCCCAGCCAGCCCAGCAGGTGGTGGCTTATGCCATTTGCTCTACTGCTTGCCCTGAAGCTGTGACTGACGCGGTGGCCCAGGCCTGGGCCACTGATGAGGGAGGAGCCCTTCATGTCCTCTGGAAGAGAAGCCACCAGCGTATCCCACCGCAGCAACCAACCACCCACCCCTTGCCGTCAAACGTTCAAATGACAAATCAGAGTTAAATAACCATTCGTTCCTTGACTTATCTTCAGGTTCTTTTAGATTGACTTCACCACTTGACTCTGTGTGCGTGCGTGCGTGCGTGCGTGCGTGCGTGTATGTGTTAGTTACTGGGAACTAAACCTAGGGATATTCTACCTCTAAGATACTATAGCCCACTTAATTTTTTTTTAATTTGAAATAGGGTCTCGCTAGGTTGCTGAGGGTCTAAGTTGCTGAGACTGGTCTTGAACATACGGTCCTCCTGTCTCAGCTTCCGAAATCCTGGGATTACAGGTGTGTGCCACCATGCCCAGCTTTGACTCTTTTTTGACCTTTAATGTGTACACCATATCACAGGATTCTCCCGAGAGTCAAGTGACACTGACGTGGCCTTTACAGTCAGTGCTGTATGCTGTGTCAGGCACTGTGTTAAGTGGTTCACAGGCATCTCTTTATTTTCATCTCGATGTTACCCTTCAAGGAAGACACTAGCGCCATCTTCATGCAGGGACACTACTGCTGTCTCGCACCTCCGTTTGCCTTCTTGCCTGGCCCGGGACCCAGCCCCACCTGCCACGTTCTTCAGCAGAACTCAACTCTGTACAGTGGGGGGCAGCACACAGGCAGGACTGGGGTTCTTCCCCCGGAATCTAGAATCTCTGTTCAAAGATCTTTTACCTTTATTAACCAGCCTTATGACGTTATGAAGATATAATTTACTTATACATGCAGTTTACCCGCTTAAAGTGGACAATTCAGCGTTTCACAGCATATCCACAGACTCAGGCAGCCATCATGACAATCTCATGCTAGAATATTTTTGCCACTCCCAAAGAAACTCGGTACCCGCTAGCAGTTACATGCCATTCTCTCTGAGGCTCCCAGCTCTAAGAAAACACTAATCTACTCTGTGACTTGTAAATTTGCCGAGTTCATTTCATCTAAACAGAATCACACAATCTTTGCTCGTTTGTGCCTGGCTAATTTCACTTGTTTCAAGGGCCAACCAGACGGTAGAATGTGTCAGTACTTCTTTTCTTGTATTGCTAAATAATACATCACTGTACACCATCACACAATATGCTATTCTAGACTATGCTTTATTTATCCGTTCATCAGCTGACAGGTATTTCAATTGGTTCTACTTTTTGGTTGTTACGAATGATACTAACGAACACACATGTACAAGTTTTTGGGTGGAAATGCAGTATTTTTTTTTTTCTTTTTGGTATATAGCTAGGAGTAGAATTGCTGGGTCATATGGAAATTCTATGTTTAACTTTTTAAGGAACTGCCAAACTTTTTCAAAGAACCACACCATTTTCTCATCAGCAATGTATAATAGTTGCATTTTCTCCACCTCCTCACCAACACTTGTCTGGGTTTTCTTAAAAAAAAAAAAAAAAACAAAAAAACTCTAGACAGCCCAGTGGGTGTGAAGTGGAATCTGATTGGGGTTCTGATTTGCATGTTCCTAATGACTGAAGATGTCCAGCGTCTTCTCATGTCCTTACTGGTCAGCCCCTGTGTCTTCTTTGAAGAAATGCTTAGTCAATTGTTTCCCCTATTTTTTGGGGGGCTATCTGTGTTTGTATTATTGAGACACAAAAATTCTTTATATATTTCTGGATGTGAACTCCTTTCCAGATATAATTTGTAGACACGTTCTACTATTCTGTGGATAGTCTTTGCTTCTTCAAAAGTGTCGTCTGTAACACCACAATTCTTCGTTTGGATAGGGTCCAACGTACCTATTTTTTTTTCCTCCTGTGGCTTTATGTTTTCAGTGCTGTGTAAGCTGGTAGCTCTCTCTGCAGCAAGCGAGCTGCTGCTGGTCATCTGCCCACATGTGCACATGGAGACTCAGGAGGGAGCCAGCAGCAGGGAGAGAGAGAATGACACCATTGCACAGTGAGAAACAAAACCACCTGGGGCAGATGCTCCCCGGGCTCCCACCGCAGTGCTCTCTGGGAGCCAGCCTGTCCTGAGACCCAGCTGCATTCCCTGGCACTTCCAAGGACCCAAGGACCTCATGACTGGGAATCCCAACTTTAACCAGTTCCTGTCATTTTCCCAGGACAGTAACAAAGAAACATTTTTTTTTTTTTTTTTTTTTTAATGAGAAAGTCAACCAATGTACCAAGTTTACAGATGAGACAAGAGAGGCTCTGGTCACAAAGCGGGTACCACAGAGGGACGACCGCAGGCCTCTGCCCCCAGCCTGGCCACCCTGCCTTCCTGTGGGCAGAGAAGGAACATCACACACCCAGACAAGCGTCTCTTCACTAGCAGAGATTCACAGAAAGCTTCCTTTAAATAGCATGCTGCGAGCGTTGGTTGCGGGGACTTTCTTACATAAGAGAGACCAGGGATCCTGGGGCTGCAGAGAAGTCACTAAAACCCAGGCAGACCGTGGAAACAACATGAGGAGTTCTCCAGGAAGACACACCGCGGCATCCATCTCCAGGGACCGTCTGGATGCAGACTTGATCTCAAGCCAAGTGGAGAGGGAGGCAGTGCACTCCAACAGGAGCCCCCACAGAATGAACACACACAAAACCTCAATGTTAAAAATGCTCTGGGTGCAAAAACTAAAAGAACTGCTGCTTCCTGTCCAAACTGCAGAGAGCAAAATGGAACAGAAATGCTTGGCTGATGTGTTCTGGGTTTCAGGAGACTGAAAAACAATGTTCAGAGGAAGTAACGTCTATACGCTGAAGACTTACATCGGGCATTTCAAACCTACTGTTTTACAGACAAAAACACAGTATCCACAGAGACCTGGTCTTGGATTTTTCCCCAGGACACCACTTTTGAACACAAGTAGGACCAGGAGTGACCTCCGGCCAGTCTTCCTAAGCTGGACTTCTAGGGAAGGGACGATCTTTGCCCCATCCCTGTTGGGTGTCAACTGAACAGAATTCCACGTGTAAACGAGCAAATCCCAGCCACCTTACCCACAATGGCAAATCTATATATTTGCAGGTCAAAGTGCAGGCTCCCGCTTACCAATCTTGCCAACCAAGAGGGTACCTTTACCTCCAAGGAGCTAGCAGACCAGTCGCCCTACTTCTAAGAGGCAGCACCATTGTAATGTAAACGTACTCACATCAAAGGGCAGGTGAGCAAAAAGCTCACCAAAAGGTTCTGCTTAGGCTTCCAGGAGGTGCTGGCTCCAGACCCCAATGGGAAAGATCTCCATTTATTTTCCTCTCAGATCGATACAGATGCAAATCTTGGCTGTGAATTTAATTTCTCTGATTGTTTTACTTTAGAACGTATATTATGCAGAAGAGTAACCTATGTGGTTCATGGGAGGATGCCAGAATATTGAACCGTCTGGTCACCAGCCCTCATTTAGCAGCCTCAATTCCATGCTGTAAATGTGGGTTTCATAGTGGTTGCAAAAGGTGGTTAAATATAAGCCCAGCCCTGCTAAAATCCCAGCTATTCAGCAGGAGGCTGAGGCAAGAGGAACGCAAGCTCGAGGCCAGCCTCAGTAACTTAGTGAGACCTATTTCAACATAAATAAAGTAGGGCTGCCTGTGTAGGTCAGAGGTAAAATACCCTTGGGTTCAAGCCCCAGTACCACCAATACGTAAATAAAAATAAATAATAATAAATAAATGATCAAAAATTTAAAATGCTAGGGATGTAGCTCAGTAGTAGAGCATCCCTGGATTCAATCCCAGTACTAGAAATATATATAAAACTCAGGATGAAAAAATTTCAGCCAGGGTAGGTAGCACATGTCTATAATCCCAGTACCTGGGAGTCTGAGACAAGAGGAATGTAGGTTTGAGGCCAGGCTCAGCCACTTAGCTAGACCCTCAGCGACTTAGCAAGATCCTGTTTCAAAATTGAAAAATAAGGGCTGAAGGTATAGCTTGGAGGTAGACTGCTTCTGAGTGCAATCCTCAGGGCCAAAAAAATAAAAAAAACCCAATGCATGACAGGGATTATGCCATTAATCTTATAGCCTCAAAGAGTTTATTCATTCTTCCCACATCCATCTATATATATTCATTGGGTACCTTCCAGATAGTCCTAAAAGTTGGTTAGGTAGGGAAAAAAAAGCCCCAAAGAAAAAACAAAAACACCTCTAAGATACAGTCCAAGCCATGAAGAATAAATATAGCATCGGACAGGATTGCCAACAGGCAGTCCTCTTGCTGGAACACCAGCAAGACAGGGACTCTGAACACACATGCCTTTGTTCTGTTTCGGGCTCCTTCCTGCTCCAGATGGATCCTGGGGCGTGCTTCCGTAGCCGTGCTGGCTCCAGCTCAGCACCGGGCCTGATCTGAGCACCTCGGAGAGGCCTTCCCAAGCCTCACGGCACCCCCAGCCCTCCATCCCTTCACCTGCCCCATCTCCATAGCAACACCTGCCACCTCGTCACCGTGCTTTGTACACGGATGCCAGTCAGCTCGCCAGGTACTTCCAATATCTTCCGCACACCGAGCATGTAAGTGGAAGGTCACATTTTCCCTACAAGGACGGTCAGAGAAAAGGTGTGACGGTAAAACAGAAAGAATCGCTAAATTTCATAGATGCATTTGCTCACTGCAATAGCTTCCTAAAAGGATCTTCTAAAGGTAAAAAAACAAAAACAAACAAACAAAAAAATATGAAAAAATCTTCAAAGCACAAGCCCTCATTTTTTTTTGCAGTCCTGGGGATTGAACTCAGGGGCATTCTACCTCCGAGCTACACCCCCAGCCCTATTTTTATTCTTTATTTTGAAACCGGGTCTCACTAAGTTGTGGAGTGCCTCACTAGGTAGCTGAGGCTGGCCGCGAACCCGGATCCTCCGGTCTCAGCCTCCCGAATGCTGGGATTACAAGCGTGCGCCACCACACCTGGCTACAAGCCCTCATTTTTAAAGATAGCATTTTGAAAGTGGTGACCATTGACTCTTTTGCTAAGAACGATGAGAACATTATATATAAAGTCATCCTTGGAACCTATGAGGGATTGGTGCCAAGAACTCCTGCACATACCAGAATCCATGGAAATCCCAACCCCTTAAATAAACCAGCAAACTTATGCACATCTTCCTATGTGCTTTAAATAATCTCTATGTGACAGATAATACCGAATATACTGCAAATCCTAAGGAAAAAGTTGTTTCCCTCTATTGCTTAGGGACTAACAACTAGAAAAAAAGTCTATACATATATGGTACAGACACAATTTTTTTTTTTGAGGTGTTGGGGATGGAACCCAGGGGCATTCTACCTCCGAGCTACACCTCCAGCCCTATTTTGTATTCTCTATTTTGAGACAGGGTCTCACTAAGTTGCAGAGAGCCTCACTAATTAGCTGAGGCTGGCTGAGAACCCGGATCCTCCCTCCAGTCTCAGCCTCCCAAGTACTGGGATTACAAGCGTGCACCACCATGCCTGGCCAGATGCAATATTTTTTTCAAACACTTTCGACCTGAGGCTGGTTGAATTTCTGCACAGATACAGAAAGTCAATTGTACTTATCCACAGATATGGAAGGACTACCGTACTTACATGTCTCTTTCCCTCCCTCCGCCAGACTTTTTCCTAAGTTATGGTGCTATTTGCAAGGTTTACATCCATTTACCTTACAAGCCACCGCTATAATTCACACAGATGGCCAATGTGTCTCATTCTTATTTCAAGAATGTATCCAAGGCCCACCATCACCCCTCTGACACTAAGCTTCATTCTCTTGCTCCTTTTTATTTTGGCTGGATTTCGACATTCAATAGTTGTATTCAAAACCCTTATTCAAAAAGGTTCACAGCGGCTAAACTCTTTCTGATTTCTGGCTAGCCTGCGGATATCTGTCCATTGTCTCCATCTGTAGACTTAGAACAATTTGGCTAAATAAGAAATCACCGGGGCCTCCATGGCTGCAGCCAGGGTCCTCGACCAGAAACTATGCCCTCAGTATTCTTTTACAGAGTGCTGCTGGGGTGGGGCTGTCCACTGTTTTCGTTCACCAACATCCTCTACCTTTCCTGCCCCCAGGGCAGGTGAAAAGCCCCCTGGAAACCGGGGAAATCACGAGAAGTCACTATTGTTCCTTTTGAAGCAGAGTCAGGCCTGTCCAGTGACGTGATTTTCTATCACATCCTTAATCCCTCCCCTTCTTTTCTAAAAGTCTCCGTGAGGAAATAAAACCACAGTGATGCTTTGCTCCTCTCAGCTTCCTCGAGCCTGTCAGCTGGTTTTTATTTGCAGGAGGCTTCCTAGTTTGTGGCTTCTCAGTTAGTCTTGTGTTAGTATCATTTTCCGGGTTTCTCATCCATTCCCCCCTCTCCCCCTCCCCAAACTCTGCCCGCTTGGTGTTCTTCTGTCTCATACACTCCACCTAATCTTTCTTTGGTCGTCGAATTCTGCTTTAGAGATCCTAGTGCCAGTCTCCTCTTGGAAAGTATGGAGATTTACTTTTTCTGAATGCTTGAGGCGGCCTCTGAATCAGCCACATTCTTTCAGTCCTTTGCTTATGGTTTTTTTTTGTTGTTGTTGTTGTTTTTGTTTTCCTTTTCTATATTGGTCTTTCTCCGCATGCTAATTTTTTTTTCCAGTCCTGGGAATAGAACTCAGGGCTTTGTGCAGTCTAGGCAAGCATTCTAACTCTAAGCTACATCTCCAGTCTGTTTTATTTTATTATGAGACATTGTCTTACTAAGTTTCCCAGGCTGGCCTCAAACTGATAATCCTCCAGCCTCAGCCTCCCGAAGTACCTGGGATTACAGGCATGCACTACCACACCTGGCTACATGCTAATTCTTTTGTAGCTTTTAGTCATCTCTGATAGGATTTATTAAAGGATAGTGTTAGAATAACCTGGGGGGAAGTTTACTTTCTCAGAAAGAAAGTATATAAGAAATGGTATGGCCATGATCCAAACTTGTCTGAAATATTTTCTCACTGATAATACACTTTCTTTTGGCCTAAAGACCTGCCCCCTTCAGTTTTGGACCTTTAAGGACGGGGCTGGTTAATGAAGCATTTGTGGTCCTGGGCCCTTCGGCAGAGATCTATCACTGCTACCCGCCCCCCACCCCCCATACCTTCCTCTCTCACTTCACTTGTGCAAATCCCAAGCAAGGAGCCAGAAGACGCATACTGCTAATGGGCAGGGCCCAGCCCCCTTCTCATTTTCCTGCTTCAAATGACCAGTGCAACCAAATTGACTCTACCCCTGCAGGGAAACAGGGCCTGCTGACTTCTGCTCTTGAAGCCCCGACCATAGTACATGTCCCGTTAATCTCTGGTGAATGAACCAATGGTTGTGCTGACTGATCAGCCAGATGAGGAAGAACACCAAAGAGACTGGCAGAGCTGGGAACAGACAGCAAGTGAGGCTCACGGGGACACGGCGGTGGGCGAGCCCAGAAGTCACATCCAGAGGCATGAAGACCTCGGCCCTCTCCTCTGAGGGTGGCAACAACCCAGGACAAAGCCAGCTCATGTACTGCATCCACCCATCCTTTCTTTCTTTCTTTCTTTCTTTCTTTCTTTCTTTCTTTCTTTCTTTCTTTTTCTTCTTCTTCTTCTTCTTCTTCTTCTTCTTCTTCTTCTTCTTCTCTTCTTCTTCTTCTTTTTTTGCAGTTTCTGGACAAGGAGGTTCCCCACACTCTTCCTCATTCATGCAAATTTTGTTCTGGAATTCACTCCCTGCACGGATAAAAGGTTGTTTCTTCTATCTTCACTCTTGGCTCCCCAGGCTCTGTGTACGCAGGGTGAAAACTCCGAGGAGGCAGAGCTATAGCTTGACGTGAGGACACTAGGAGTGGGGTTGTTTCTGTAAAGATGCTAAATGTCCCCAACATTTGCTGTCAGCATCCTCAGTGCTTCGACCCAGTGAGCCTGGCCACATGCAGCTGAGGGGGAGAGATCTGAATGCTCACAGTTCGGGAGATCACAGAGATTCAGTCCATGTCCAGCTGGGTTTAATGGTGGAGCTCAGAGCACGGCAGTGAGAGGCAGAGAGGGAGAGAGCAAGGGCTCGGCTCTCACATCATGAAAGCTAGAAGCAAGAAAGCAAGGGGAGGAGGGACCACATAAAATCCCCGAGGCCACGCCCCCAGAGACGCCTCCTCAGCAACCAAGCTCCATCTCCATCATGGCTGCTAATCTCCATGAGGTCTCAGGGGACACTCTAAATCCAAATCACTGCAGACACTGTAGAGTCCATCTTTGTGGACCAATGCCCCCTAGCGTGGGTAGGCCATTTCTCCTGGAGGATAATGACATTTCAATTATGAAACTCCCACCTGTAGCATAACTCAAGGAGGTAGAAAATATTCACCAAGACTATAGCATGGGCTGCGTGGAACACAAGCTCAGAATCAGAATCTAAGGACCTTTATGGAAAAGGGAAAATGCCTTTCCTTGACACCTGAGTGTATGGACTGAGACCCAGACACACTGCCCAGATGGTCCTCAGAGCCACTTCTGGGCATTTAGGGTAACCATGGCAACCCTGTCTTCACTGGGGCGAGCCACTGCATACCCTTTTCTTCATCCTCCCCATGACCTCCCTGCTCCCTGCCTGCTCTATTCACCCTACCCCTGGGGTAAGGGATTTGGGGATGTTCCAAACGTACCCCAAGAGGCACGCATGACCACTGTCGGCTACGTGCTCCAGTCTGCGTGTATGCATTCCACCGTTGCTAGTTCTTGCTTGTACCTGCCTTATGTTTGTGCCTAAAATCAAAACCTCCAAGAAAGCAAGAGCTGATTTAAGTCTGTAAACACTTCTACTAAATGACTAAATGATTTTATATGTGCAGTTCATCAATAGCAAAAATCGAGGATGTGCAACCTCACCTCTGAGTCATATATGAAAAAAAAAAGGAATAAAAAGAAGGAATATTTGTCCTGCCTTCCGAATGTCTGCATTTCCAACGGAGAATCATCAAGATGACAATTCATGCTGTTGCTATATATATATATATATATATATATATATATATATATATATATACATACATACATATATATATTTTTTTTTTTGCAGTACTGGGGATTGAACTCAGGGGCATTCTACCTCTGAGCTACACCCCCAGTTCTATTTTTTATTCTTTATTTTGAAGCAGGGTCTCACTAGGTAGCTGAGGCTGGCCGAGAACCCGGATCCTCCGGTCTCAGTCTCCCAAATGCTGGGATTACAAGCATCTGCCACCATGCCCAGCCTGTTGCCATAATCTGAATACTACAAAATGCTTTCACCTGAATACATCATGTCTGGCAAGGACCTTGAGGGAGATCCTCTTCATTTTACATATGCAAGCACTGGGGCTCTTAAAAGATTAGAGAATGCTGCAGTATTAAATGGCTAAAGTCAACACTGGAATTAAGATGATGACAGCTACAATTTTCCCCCCTCTGCCACTGAATCAAAGATCTTCATTAAATTCATTTCACCAATTGCTCCTCCATTGATCTCTCAGCTACACCACAGCCATGTGGTGATGGTATACCTTGAAGATGGAAACCCGCTTCCAGAATCGAACAGGAAGAAGGTTTGCTGGAGATATCCTATGTCTGTACAGACTGATGTCACCACCCATCTGTGACATCACTGCTGTTTCATGCACTGGGGAAGTCAGCCTGAGTAACAATATTAATATCATCTACTCCATCACACTGACCGGACAAGCCATGAAAATGTGATGGGCAGGAGTCTGGGATGTTAACATAAAGGTACTATATGTAGTCAAGGCAGTGTGATACTAGCAAAATTATAGACAAAATGGTCAATGACACAGAAAAAAGAGCCCAGGCATAGATTCTTGCTTAAATGACCACATGGTTTTTTTTAATAAGGCACCCATGTAATTCATCATGGATAAGATGGTCTTTTTAACATACGGTGCTATAAAAATTATGTATCCATATAGAAAAAAAATAACCTCAATCCCTACTTCACACTGCATACACAAGTAACTCAAGATGAATCATAAATTCTGATGTAAAAACCAAACTGTAAAACATCAAAAAAGTATAGGAGAATACCTTCAAGACTTAAGGTGACAAAGGTTTCTTAGACCACAGAAATAATACAAATGAAAAATAAGTAAGATTTCATAAGATTTTTTAAATTCTGCTTATCAAAATACATGACCCCACAATAAAAGGACAAACAACCTAGTAAAAATTAGTTCAAGATCTGGTTGAATAAAGCAGTACACAAAGGAAGAGTCTATGAATGATCAGCAAAAGTGTTCAACATCATTGGTCAATGGAAAACGCACAGTAAAATTAGGATGTTCTAATACCACTTCACATCTACTGAAATGCCTTAAAGTACGTACGACCAAATGTTGGCAAAGATATAGAGCAACCATGACCTTTATACCTTGTGGGCAGGAGTGTAAAACAATCTGGCAGTCTGGCTATCTTTTGTAAAATGCCCTGTGACCCAAGAACTCCATTCCTAAGTATTAGGAGAAACCAAAACATCATCTACAAAAAGCCTTGTATAAGGACGTCCACAGCAGCCTCATTCATCGGAGCCCCATGCTGGGAACAGTCCAGGAGTCCAACAACAGGAAAGTGGTTCAACAGTCCCTGGCACAGTGAGACAATAGAACACAGACAGAAGTCAAAAGAAACAGGCCACTGAGAAAGAAAAACACGGAAGAGTCACAAAAGCCTTAAGGTTAAGTGAGGATGAGTACCTGCTGCCTGATTTCCTCTCACAGGAAGTTCTAGCATAGGCAAAACTAATCTATGATGGAGAAACCAGAGAGGCAGTTGTCTGGGAGATGGGTTTAGGGCAGGACATGAGGGACCTGTATGGTATGATATTAATGTGAGCGTTCCGTATCTTGATAAGGATTTGGACTACACGAGTGGTGGCATTTGTCAAGACTCATATAATTTGTGCATTTCATGCTAGCTCAGAAAAAATTTGAAAGAGTTGGGCTAGCAGGCTGAAAGTCTGGGCCAATGTTGAGGGGGAGACCTCCCTCCTTCTACTCTAAACCGAGGTGCTTCAGACGTGCCCTTAGCCACACCAGTGTTGAGTGATGGGGAGCCAGAAGAAACCTACAGAGGATCAGAGCACGGTAACCTGAAAAAGGACCTAGATTGTTTGAGGGCATCACACACAACCTGCAGAGGGAACACGAGCCCCAGCCAGACAGCCACACCTCGACCCAGAAAACTCCACGTGTGCGTGGGAAGATGACTGGGTGGCCTCCACACAGGCCCATGCCCTTGATACTGAAATTGTGGTAGAAGACACATTAACCAAAATTTGCCATCTTCACCATTTTGAAGTGCACCTTTTGGTGGGATTAGGGACTTGTACACTCTACTGCCACCACCGTCCACGTTCAGAACTCTTCCCCAGTAACTGAAACTGAAGTCGTACCTATTAAACACCAACTTGTCACTCCTCACCTCCCAAGCACTGGCCACCTCCTTCTGCTTTCTGCTGCTGTGAGCTCGGCCCCTCTAAGTACACCGTATGAATTAATTTATGGTATTTGTGTCTTGTGATGGCTTATTTCACTTAGCTCAATCTCCTCAAGGTTGACCCACGTTATGGCACGTGTTGCAATCTTTCTCCTTGAGTCTGAACAATATTCCACTGTGTGGATATATTACATTTTGTCTTTCCATTCATCTGCGTGGGCCACTTGGGTTACTCCTACCTCCTGGATGTTGGGAATATGCTGCTATGGGCATGGACGTACAGATAAGTTTGAATTCCTGCTCTTAGTTCTTAGGTGTATATACCCGGGAATGGTACTGGTGTCTCATACAGTGATTCTATGTTTACTTTTCTGGGACACCAACATACTGCTTCCCACAGTGGCTACCACATATTACACTCCCAATAGCAGTGCGCAGAACTCCACCTTCTCCACATCTTAATCAGCACTGATTTTGATTTTTAACTTTTATTTTGACAGTAGTCATCTAATGGGTGTGAGGTGACATTCTTGATGCTTGTTAGAGAAGGAAGCACCTCTATGCTCCTTTCCAGAGGAAAAGTAGAGAGGGCTTGATTTTCAAGTATGATTTCCTAGCATAGGGCTGAGCTGCAAATCTGGAAAATGAAGCAGAGAAGGACTAGATAACAAAAACAAAGGCCGTTGTCTCCACACAAGGCCCAACCCTGGTAACTGCCCAACTGATTTGCCCACGAGGTTTGGCCCGCACACACTGGATGCAAAGATGTGTATAAGTCATCGCTATTAGAAGCTGAAAAGCTTTCTTTATGCTTGGGTATAAAAGGTAAGAAAGCAAGGAATATTTTAAGGATAAGCCATTTCCATTTGGAAAAATGTATACCCAGTTCTGAGGGCTCCGGAAACATTCCCAGAAATGGAAACAGAACTGCAGCAAGTGGTGTTTTCTCCTTCCTATAACATCAAAATTGTAGGAAAACATTTCATTCTAAGCACTGAAAGACTAAGTCTTAGAAAATATATATTTATGCAATTTAACAAATAAAACATATTGAAGTCAACATTTTAAAAATGGTGTATTTCTAATCTATTAACACGTTTTGAGCCAGAACAGATTCACAAAGCCTCAGAATTCCAGAGATATTAGCAAGTGTCACATTTCTTAGCATGGTTATTTGAGTGAATATACAATAGTTCATTACACACACACAATATTTTAAGCTGTCTCCTAAGTAAATTTGGTTGTTAAGGGTAGAAATTAGAAGGTCAATCCCCCACTTGGGAAGAGTCAGGTCAGTTTTCAGAGCATAAAGTCTTGCACGTCTGACCCAGGAAGCATGTAAAAGTTGTTGTCTCGAATGCATGGCCACTCATTTAGGCAGCCTCTGGAAAGGGGAGGTGCAAACCGGACTGAGGGGGGGAGGTGTGCATGAGTAAGACTCTTTCTAGATCATTAGCTGCTGGCAGGGCAGATGAAACAAGACCACTGTGACTATAAAGTGTGAACACACAGCCATGGTGCAGGGCAGAGTATTCCCGGGACAGGTGTGATGCTCTACCCCCAGCCCTGGGCCAACAACCTTGCCATAGGCACCAGTGGTCGGAAAACTGATTAGGTCACAAAGTCTGTCCTCACGTTCACCTGTCAGGGAAAGGCACCTGTCTTATTCCACTGCTGCGTTACTTTTGCTAAGTAAATTTTTTGCTACAGAGCGATAGCCCCTGTTGCTTCTTTTGGAAATAAATAAAGCTCGAAGTTAGAAGTGTGGGAGAAGCTAAGGTTGCCAGATAAAATGCTGACATCCACTGATGCAGAATTTCAGGTAAATGATGAATGTTTGGGCTTACATATGTCTTGTGCAATTTCTGGAAGAACATAAGCTGGAACATCCTTTGTCACTCATCTGGAAATCAGATTTAGTGGGGTGACCTGCCATAGCACTTGGATACATCTGGCAACTCTCAAGGAAGCACAACTGGCTTGACCTTCCTAACTCTCTCTCCACTGTTCACCGTGGAGAATGGGAATATTACTCATTTTTCACCTGTGAACAGGAAGAAAAAGGAAGCCAGGACTGGGGGTCATCAATGACAAGAAATGCAATGGCTATGTGTCATTAAAATTTTAAATATATTTTCCTCTTTGTTCTCCCAACCTCCTATTTTTTGGACACCCATCTAAATATTACATACACACACAGATGAGTGTAGGTGATCAACTCAGTGGTGAAAGCCCATCTTTTGGGATCACCTCATTGAAAAGAAACAAATATTTTTTTCTGAAACACAGAAGTATTTAATAATTTGTGTCTGATTCAAGACATGCATCTCAAGCAAACTTCAAAAGTGTATTTGGTGCTAACATTTCTAAATGTTCTTTCTAGTGCTCTAAATTTTAAAGGTTCTTTCTTATTTGGTGTTAATATTTTTAAATGTTCTATCTAATGTAGAATTGTGGTAGAGACATTATTTCACTATTATCTCTGGAACAGAATATTTTAGAGCCTAAAAGAAAGGCTAGTAGCCTTTTCTGATCCACAGGTACACATTACAAGGCCCCCAAGTGGATGCCTGAAAATACAGATAATCCCAAATCCTATACGTTCTGTTTTTCTATGCATACATGCCTGTAATAAAGTTTCATTTATTAAAGCAGGTACAGTAAGAGGTTAACAACAATAACTCATAATAAAATAGAGTAATTATAGCAATTTACTGTAATTAAAGTTATTTGAAATTTATGAACTGTTTATTTCTGGAATATTCCATTTAATATTTCTGAACTTCAGTTGACTTCAGGAAACAGAAACCACAGAAGGTAAATATGAATAAGGTGAGGACTACATGCCCTTACTACTTATAAAACTTAATCACGTTTCAGTTCTTTTGAAGTATCTCTCTCTCTCTGTCTCTCTGCCTCTCTGTCCCTGTCTCTGTCTGTCTCTCTCTCTGTCTCTCTCTCTCTCATTTCTTGTTTTCATGAATTTACACCTTTTGGTTGTTGTTTTGCAGCACTAGAGATTGAAACCAGGGGTGCTCTACCACTGAACCCCAAGACCTTTTTATTTTTTTCTATTTTTATTTTTTTATTGGTGCATTGTAATCATCTTTGTGAGGTACAGCTGGTAGAGGCATACATGCACACATCTCTCATTTAACCCTTCCCCAATTCTCGCCCCACTCCCTCTCCTTCTCTTCTTTTTGAGTTCAGTTTAGTGATTGACTTTGATGTGTTTGTGAAAGTACATCATGTGCATTAGGGTGTTTCCCTCCCCTTCCCCATCACCTTCAGTTAAATCACCTTCTTTGCTCATCTAAGGTTTCTCCTTCTTTGTCTAGAGTCCCTCTTATGTCCCACTTTCTCCCTAGCTTCCGCATATTAGGGAGAGCATTTGATTTTTTACTTTTTGTGACAGATTAATCTCACTTAACATAATGTTTTCCAGTTCCGTCCATTTCCCTGCAAGTGACATGATTTTGTTCTTCTTTATGGCTGAGTAAAATTCCATTGTGTACATATCCCATAGTTTTGTAATCCATTCATCTGTTGGTAAACATCTTGGCTGGTTCCAGATTGGCAACTGAATTGTGCAGCTATAAACATAGATACACATGCGTTGGTCTGATAGTTTGGTTTCCATTCTTTTGGGTAGATACCCAGGAGTGGTATTGCTGGGTAGCCCTGTTTGTTTTCCATTTTGGAGCAGAGTCTTGCTAAGTTACCATGCACTGGCCTCAAAACCTCAGCCTTCTAAGTACTGGGATTACAGGCTGGGCCATTGGCCATATTGTGTCATTTCACTCTCTTTGTTGTTATTGCTTTTTGTGGTGACAGAAATTAAACCCAGGGGCATTCTATCTCTGAGCTACACACCCATCCCTATTTTACTTTTTATTTTGAAACAGGGTCTTATTAAGTTACCACTGTAAGTATTGGCCTCTCAAGTACTGGGATTAGTCTCTCAAGTACTGGTATTACAAGTGTGCACCACCATTCCCAGCTAGAAGAAAACTTTCTAAAAGAAATTAATGGTATCTTCAAAAGCCTATTGCCACCATCATAATCAATGCCCAAAGATCGGGTGTTTACTCCCTAGGATCTGAATCAGAAACAAGACATCTACTTTATGGACATTAATATTTCAGGGCTCAAAAAGGAAACAAAAGGCAGAAGAAATAAAGCTGTCTCTATTTCCAGATACCATGGTCTACATAGGAAATTCTCAGAAAAAAAGTCTCCTATAACTGAATGGATTCAGCCAGGACACAGATACGGGACAAATATACAAAAATCACCTATTTCTATAAATTACCAATGCATACACTGAAACTAAAATTAAGACATCATATGATTCACTGTCATTCAAAATAAAATGCTTCAGTATAAACTGAACAGAACATATATCAGACTTCTTGAAAATTACAAAACACTGATAAAAAAATCAAAGAAGATTAAAAAAAATGGAGACGCATACTATGTTCATGGACTGGAAGACTCAACAAAGAAATGATGTCGATTCTCTCCAAATTTTTATCAAAATGCCAACAAGGTATTTTTGTAGACACATTTGAGCTTAATCTAAATTATTTACAAAAAGGTAAAGGAAATGAAACAGCCACAAAAATCTTGAAAAAGAAGAATGGGGAGAGAGTAATTGTTATACCTGATTTAAGACTTTCTACATCATTTCAGTAATCAAGACAGTGTGGTGTTGGTAGAGGTATACATAAATCAATGGGACAGAAAAAACAGAAACAGACTCATGTAAGTACTGATGGTTTAAAATTGACATATAATAATTATGTATATTTACGGAATAAAATGCAAAATATTAGAAATATTAAATCGATATTTAATATCTATCAATTTATCATTGTTTATGGTGAAGATCTATTCTTTCAGCAACTGGGAAACATACAATATATCATTATTTGCTATGACTACCAGGTGGTGCCGACGTAAAAACATATTCCTCTAATCTTAGATTTTGTGCTTCTTGATCAACTTTTGCCCTTTTCCCCATCTCTTATCTTCTCCCTTAACCACTGGTAACAACTTTTCTATTCTCTATTGCTTTGAGATTGACTTCCTTACACTCCACATATATGAGATCATGCAGTATTTTATTTTGCTTTATTTTACTTAGCATAATGTCCTCCAGTTTCCATCCATGCTGTCTTGAATGATGAAACTTCCTTGGTTTTTAAGGCTGTAGTGTGTGCATGTGTGTGTGTGTGTGTGTGTGTGTGTGTGCACCCACACACACATTTTCTTTACCCATTACCTGTTGATGAACGCTTAAGTCACTTTCAAATCTGGCTATTATGAGTAATGCTGAGATGAACTTGGGAGATTTCAATTATACCCAGAAGTGGGATTGCTAGATTATATGGTAATTCTATTTTTAGTGTTTTGAGGAGATGCCATACTATTTTCCAAAATGGTTGTACTAATTTATATTCCCACCAACAGTGTACAAGGGTTCACTTTTCTTTACATCCTCACCAATACTTGTTATATAAATCTTTTTGATAATAGCCATCCTCACAAGTGTGAAGTGATATTTTATTGTGGTTTTAATATGCATTTCCTTAATAATTAGTAATGCCGAACACTTTTTCATGTATCTATTGGCCATTTGTGTATCTTTAAGAAATATCTGTTGACCATTTGTCAACAGATCTTCCTTTGAGAAATATCTGTTAAGATCCTTAGCCCATTTCTTAATTATTTGTCTTCTTGCTATGGAGTTGTTTGAATTCCTTATATATTTTGGATGCCAGCTCCTTATCAGATGTATGATTTGCAAATATATATGGTTCCCAATCTGTGCACTGTTTCATCCTTCTGCTTTCTTTGCTGTGAAGATAGTTCATGCATCTATTTTTGCTCTTGTTGTCTGTGCTTCTGGTATTCTATCCAGAAACCACTGCCCAGACCAGTGTCATAGAGTTTTTCACATTTTTTCTAGTTGCTTTACAGACTCATGTTTTAAGTGTTCAATCCACTTCAAATTGAGTTTTAGATATGTGTGAAATAGAGGTCCAATTTTATTATTATGCATGTAGATACCCATTTTCCCCAATACCGTTTATTAAGAAATTGTCCTTTTACATCAATTTTTCTTAGTAACTTCATAGAATATCAACTGACAGCAAATAATTGAGTTTATTTCTCAGATTTCTATTGTGTTTCATTGGTTAATATACCTTTTTTATGCTGGTACTATGCTGTTTGGATTACAATAGCTTTAAAGTGTATTTTGAAGTCAGGGAAATGTGATGCCTCCAGCTTTTTGTTGTTGTTATTATTGTTGTTCAAGATCGCTTCAAATATTCATAGTCTTTGGTAACTCCATATAAAATTTAAGTTTTTTTCTATTTCTTAAAAAATTCCATTAGAATTTTGATAGGAATTATATTAAATCTGTAGACTGTTTTCAGTAGTGTAGTTAGTTCTTCCAATTCATGAACATAGGATATCTGTCTATTTATTTGTGTTTTTTTTCAATTTCTTTCATCAGTGTTTTAGAGTTTTCAGTGTGCAGATCTTTACCTTCTTGGTTAAATTTACTCTTAAGTTTTTAATTTTAGTCCTAGCCATACAAATGGTCAGAAAAGTAAAAAAGCTATCCATATACAAAAGAGGTAAAAAATTATCTCTATTTGCTGATGTATCTTTTTATTGCTATCTTATGCATAGGAAACCCTGAAGACTCCACTAGAAACTTAGAACTAATCAACAAATTCAGTGAAGTTTCAGGTTACAAAATCAATACACAAAATGAACTAATATTTCTATTTACTAACAACAAATTAATTGAAGAAATTAACAAAACAATCCCATTTACCATAGCAGTCAACTAGTTTTTTTTACAAAGGTGAAAAAGCAATTCAATGAAGAAAGAATAGTCCTTTCAAAAATAAAGTTGACACAACTGAAAATTCCTAGACAAAAAATAAAAATGGATTTTCAATTAAAACATACATTTTATTTTTGTGGTACTGAAATTGAACCCAGGAGCATTCTACCTCTGAACGACACCCCCAGCCTATTTTATTTGGAAACAAGTTTTCACTAATTTGCAGAGGGCCTCCCTAAGTTATTGAGGCTGACCTTGAATCTGCAATGCAATCCTCTTGTTTCAACCTTCCAAGTACTGGGGTTATGGGTGTGTGCCACCACACACAGCTTAAAACATCATACTTTATTTTTTAAAAATCTCAAAGTGGATCATGGATTTAAATGTAAAGTGCAAAACTATAAAATTTTAGAAGAAATCACTAAAAATAATAAATTATACTTCCTCAATGTTTAAAAAGCAAAAGCAAGGGAGCAACAACAACTTTTGCTATGTAGAAGATCCCTTTAGCAGAGAGCTGAAGTGCAGTCATATCTCCCCAGCCACCACCAACACAGCCTGAGACCTTTCACCATCCTCCACAACCCGTGTGCCTCTCCACAATAATTCCAACACACACACACACACACACACACACACACACACACACACACACACACACATACAATCTAAAGCCAGGCCTCATTTTCCAACACCACCTGCCAGACAACATCTCTCTCTGGGAAGCCTGCAGGACCACTACTCCTAACCGATTTTGGGAGCCCCAATACTACTAACAGTCTTGAAGACCTTCCACTACTGCTGAGTGACCTTGAAGATTCCCCCACTACTCCTGACTGATCCTGAAGACCCCCACTCAGTCCTAACTGGTCTGGAGGAAGGACACCCCCCCCACACACACAATACTCCTAAGTGATCTCGGGCTCTCACCTGTTAGTCCACTCAACAGCCACAGAGACTCCCCAAATACTCATCTGATGATGTTCCAGCCCTTATCCTTCCAGATCTGAGAACATCAGAACAGGTCTGATGGTTCGGGGTGACTCAAACAGATCCCTGTGTTGGGGTGGGGAGTTCACGGCACTGGTGAGCTGCACTTGCAGACTCTGGCTCTGTGGCACCCCATGGGCTGGGCAGCAAGAGAACTAAGCGCGCAGCCGGCAAGGTGGAGTCCTCCTTCTGGTTTTGGCGCTGTGCTCCTTCCTGTGGTGGGCAGTTGCTGGCTGTGGTGACAAAGCCACCAGGCAGTGACAACTTTGGGGCGCAGGATGCTTACTTGCGTTCCTGATTCCTCTGTTCGCTCCCTGGAAGGACGGGCTCCACTGGGCAAAGTAAGCACTTGAGGGACCCTGGGCCAGATAACAACATATGGGTCCACTGTGATCGGCAGAATGAGGGCTTACTATGATGTTATTTTAAACTCTAAAGGAAGTACAACCTAATTTGAGGCTCTTATGTCATGGGACCAGACATATCCCGTCAAAGACATGCCGCCTGCCGAAACCTACCCCGGCCTTCGGTCAGCATGCGCCCGCAGCTGCGTGTGAGCGCTTGCTCTTCTCTGCAATGAGCTTCCGTGGTTCTCTACTCCAGAGATAACCCAGTTACACCAAAGCAAAAAGTGGCACCAGAAACCAACTTGTGCGCGAGGGAATTTGCATACGCTCTAAGAAACGTGTCTACCTCAGGATTCTTACGTACACGTAATGGCATTGGTCATCACAGGAAAGGATGCTTGGGACTCAGTTGGAATATATGGGGCTGGGATTCATCAAATATCATAACCACTTCCCTGGGAGGTACTGTGAGAGTTTGTTACACAGATACAGAAAACCAGAGATGGCACAGCGAGCTGAATTATTGACTTCAAAAAATAGAACCTTGGGTTTCTTGTTGTTGATATTTTACTAGCTCTTCAACTTGATCTTTAGTTTTAACATGGTCAGTCCTGAACTAAACTATTGGCATGAAATAAATATTTTCTTGTAATAAAAATGACCTGCTTTGACTGGTATTCTCACTTAAATTCAAGGCACATGCAACAAATTATTTCTGGAATAATTTACAGACTCTTACAAAATCAAAGCTTAAAGTTCAATCTCCGCACAATGGTAGTTTGTTTTCTATTTGAATTATCAAAGGTAACATTAAACTCTCTAGAGGTTACCAAGCTTCCTTTAATGATAAGACGCACCATGAATTCTGAGTATTTTTCAGTATTTTTGATTTTTTTTTTCTTAATGGACATTGATAGTCACAGAAAATGTAAGTTTAAGGTTAACTGTCAAGTTTCAGAAAATACCACACATGAACAGGAAATATCGAAATCAACAATACTGCCGTGGTCTTCTTGATGATTTACTCTTTACTGCTCAATCTATCCTATTCCATTATAGGTTGAGGAACCCTTATCAATAAACCTTGGAATCAGCAGTGTTTGGGATTTCAGATTTTTTTGGATTTTGGAATATTACCATATATGTAATGGGACCCAAGTCTAAATACAAAACTCATTTATATTTCATATATCCCTTATACACCGGGCCTGAAGGCAATTCTACATAATATTCTTAGCGTACTTTGATTTTGCCGGTGACATGTCATGTGTAGCATCCATAATCCAGAGCATTTCCAATTTTGAATTTTCAGATGAGGGATGCCCAACTGGAACCAGAATTGCCTAAGACAGCTTTTTAAAAATGGCACTAACTAACAGAGAGGAGACCCCAAAGTCCCAGGCTAGCCTCGGCTCTCCACCATGGGGCTGCTCGACCTTCACAATTAGCTACTGAGGAATGTTGTCACCGGCGCAGTACGGAGGTTGTAAAGGCAAAACTCAGCCAAGCACCAAAGGCGCCGATGTTTAGGAAGAGCTCCTCAATCACTCTGAAACATCTGCCTCTAATGCGTGAGCTTGGTGCAAAGAGGAAGGGGCTGTGGTACGGCAGATGCTCAGGAGGTCTGTTCTCATCAGCCACAGGCTGCTGGGCTCGGACGCCCATCTCTTAGTCACCTACGGTCCCCGGGTAAGGCACTTAGCTTGAATTTCACCTCTGTCATCTGGGTCAAGAGAATACTATTTTTCTGCTCCGTCTGCCTTGGGCAGTGTGAGGGGTGACGCATTGGAAACGTGACTCAGGAGCCCTGGGCGTGCACAGCCTCCGAGCGCTGTTGTGACACACATGTCGGTACACAGGAAGCCTCTGGTGACAAGTGGATGATGACAGTTCAGCAGGTTCGCTCTGCCTCTGCCCTTCTACTTAACAGATTCCCCACTGCCTGCCCAAGTTAGCCTGTCAGGGGCTGGACGTGCCTTGTGGGCAGAGGACACTGACCATGCATCACGAGAAAAGTTACCCGGATTGTACAAACGCGCCCCAGAATAAGAAGTCCTCCTTTAAATGCAGAACCTCCATAAAGGCCACATCTCTTCTCTCGGGTTGCTAAGAATCGTTGTTCACTGGAGTGTCTTTGGGTTCCTGCTTGACTCGGCACCTCCATGACCATGTGTGCTCCACCTGGAGAACCCCACTCCAGCTTTTTTCTGCTGGCAAGAGGGTAAGTTTGGGGGGCGCTGGAGGATGTCCTAAACTGAAGATGTGCATGCCTGTGGTGCAACAGAAAAGCACGCAAGTCTTCACCCAAGGGCTCGGTATAGAAGAACCAAAGCTAAGGTGTTCGCAACAGCCTAACCTGGGAACTACCTACATGTCGATCAACAGCACAGATGGTCTATTTATAGCACGGACAACTGGTGAGCTACAACTACACACACACACACACACACACACACACACACACACACACACACACACAGGAGGACCTGCCTGTGTGAATCCCACACACATAACATTGAGTGACAGGAGCCAGAGGAAAAGCAGACCCACTGTGTGGTTCCCTGTACAGAAAGGATGAAACAGGTCCATGTAGTCTATGGTGTCAGAAGGGAAGGCAGTGTTTACCCCCAAGGGAGAGGGGCTGGGAAGGGGGCATGCAGAAGGCTCCTGGGGCGCTCCATGCTCTGTGTCTTGAACCCTGTGTGGATTACAAGGCATGCTCAGTTTGTGACCATTTATCCACTTGCACACTTACGAGGTGCACAGTTCCAGATGGGGTTATATTTCGCTAAAATGCTAGGCAGCCATGGCTCAGCAAGAGACTGGCAAGAGGGCGTGCCTGCAGCCTTAATCCCGGGCCCTGGTTTCTCCTACAGGTTAAGCCAGTAAGAGGTCCACGTCCCACGGCCAGGAGTGAGGACAGGTTCCCTTGATGGCTGGTTTCAGCAGAGATGGTTATTGGGTGCTGTAGGTGCGTGTGGCCAGGACCGGGGGAGGGCCAGAGAGGAGACCGCGCAGGCCAGTAATTAAGGTATGCTATTTAACGGTATCACAAATGGGCTCTGAGTTCTGATGAGATTCGTGACTCTCTTCAAATTTACTCTGACTCAACTGTGATCTTCTCAAAACTATGACAAAACCCTGACCTACATAGGGCCAAGAAAGTACCTGAAAGTGACATTGCTTACCTCCCTATTTAAAGCACGCCTCTCGTGACTTCAGCAATAGCAGGACAGATGGGAAGTCCGAATGCATTTCTGAGTCCAGGATTCCCAAAGACGGGCTTTCACCTGCTGATGGCTCCACGAAGCCTAACTATCAATGCACCGTGTGTCGTACTTGATGGTTTGGACTCTAGGAGCCGAGCAAGTGGGTGAGAAACAGCACCCCAAAACCGCTGCTGCTGCCCTCACCGGTACGTCCAACTGCACGGCCCTGCTCTGCCGTGCAGACCACAGTCCTTAGTCAGCGGCAGACATGGGAGGAAGAAGAAGTGAGCCCAGCTGTCCTGGCTCTGTCTTCAGAGCCAGGGTGAGGGCCTGGGAGACTGTCCCCCTGGACTGCCCTCCTGCTGGCCTGGGGAAACGCCTACAAAAGTCCTTGGGCACAAGGACACGACTTCTCACCCATCTTCTGGAGAAATGTCGTCAAGTATTAATTTTTTTTTGCATTAAACTCCCCCCCCCTTTTGAAATACAAAAACTATCACCAAGCCTTCGTTCATAGGGTTTCTTTAAAATACGTTCGGACGAGGGCTGGGAGTGTCACTCAATGGTAGGGCACGAGGCCCCAGGTTCGATCCTCAACCCTGCAAAAAAATGAATGAATGAATGAATGAATGAATAGCATCTTGGTAGTGACTTATCTGTCACATCACGGATGAGCTCTTGCTTGGCAGAAACATCACTGAGCTTGGGAACATGAACAGACTTTAGTGGCGTCACAGTCGTGATTTCTGGTATCTGGTCTGTTCTTCCCTCTTTTTTTCTTTTTTTCTGTTCTATGACTCAACCATAACAGGTCAAGGACCCGCAGGGCCAGTCTATGTTAAAAAACAAACAAACAAACAAACAAACCAAAAAACCAGTAAAAGTCCAGGAGCACACACATGTTCTTTGGCGGGACCTATCCTCTTTGCTTACGGGGTCTGGCTAGCCATGCGCACGCTCAGCTAAACCACATGGCTCCTCTGAGAGCCCCCAGCCAGGCCAGGATGGCCACAGCCTCAGGGGAGCAGAGGCATACACTGGCACATTCAGATCATCTTTTCTACAAAACCCACCCAAAGTTCCCAGGACATATGCACTCTGACCCTCAACGTGACAAATCAGAGGGCATCGGTGAACTTGAATTCCCCCTCATTTGGAGACATCTTCCATGACTGACTTCCCAGATCCCACACCAGGACCACGTGGCCCCAGACCCTCCTGCCCCGCTCCCTCCTCCTCTGGCTCCCGTTCCATTTGATCTCAGCAGCCCCGGTGCCCACCTGGCGGCCCCGGGACACAACAGAGAAGAAAACCCAGAATCGCAAACGGGTTCCACCAGCCCGTGTTTGCCCGTGACATTGGAGATACCTGTTTTCCTTGGCCTCTTGCCAACCCGGCACAAAGGTGCCTGCCAGTGTGTCCCGAGTCCTCATGCACAACTCCCAGAATTCCCGAGGGCCCAGAAGGCTGAGGGCGCCTACACAGAGTCCGTTTGGCTGAGTAAAAAACATCGAATACCAAAGCCAATCAAATAGCAAAGCAGGGAGGCAGGCAGGCAGCTGGGTCCTGCAGAGGGTGCGACTCTCGGAGACCCTCTCGTGGCCTCAGTGTCCCCCTTGCAAGTGGAAACTCGGCCACCGCTGATAGCTCTAGTGAGAATCAGTGCCACAGCACCAGAGTGCCGGAGACCACCCTGCCCCACGGCAGTCACAGAGCCCCAGACACGTCCCTCCCCTGTCATGCTGTGGGAAGCATCAAGTCCCTGAGGGAGCTCCCAAATAGGTGCTCTCCTGCCCCTCCTACCCCTTCCGTTCCCATCCTACCCGTAGTGATGACGGTGCAGCCTGGGACTCTTCTGCCACGCCAGCTGCTCCCACCTGGCTAGGCACCGGCCTCCTCTGGCTTGCTTGAGAAGACACCCACCTCTTGCCCTGTCGGCTCGGCACACCCTTCATCCCATGCCCTGCGCCTCGAATGAAAGAGGCCAGGCTCCCTCCCCCGTCCCCGAGTCCCTGTCCTGCCGCAGGCTTCAAACAGGCTGCACAGACACACGTGCACACTGGAGACCATCTGGCAGCACTCCAGGGGTGCCCGAAGTTCACACGCGTCCCTGTCCCGCTCCTGGCCTTTGAAGCATGCAGCCTCCACGAACAGGGAGGCGGGAGAGCCACTCTCAGTACTGGCTGCATCTTACACATCCCGAGACCCCGGGCAGCGTGCTTATGCCATCCACCATCCAATCAGTGGCACACCTGGGAATCCGGGCTAGCACCTCCAGGAGACCCCCCCCCCGTCCCACCTTCTTCCCAGCACAGATGCCCCAGACCTGAGTTCTAACCTCGCCCTACACAAACATAAGGACCACCACTGACTGCAGACCCATCAGGGGCTGCAGGTTCCCTGCGCAGGAGGAGGGACAGGGTGGGGACACGGAGCACGGGCGGGCTCCAGACCCAGAGCCCCATCAGCGGCAGCCCCAGAGTGCGGGCGGGCCCCAGCCTCTTCTGGCTTCTACCTGGCCCTGTGCGGGGAACCTGCTGCTTCACAGCTCAGTCCCTCCAGCCTCGCTCCGCCTCCCCGTCTCTAGGCCGCTGCTCCCAGGCTGCCCAAGCTCTTCCGGATCTCCCGGTTCCAATCCCCAAAGAATCCTCTCAGGGATATGATCCTCAGGACTCTTTCCCTGCGGGCTGAGCTCTGCTCACCAGGGGTAAGTTGGCCCTCTGTTCAGACATGGTTTTGTTATTGTTGTTGTTTTGTTTTGTTTTGACCAAGGCTTATGGAGGAAGGATATATGGAATCATAGACAAGAAACCTGGAATAAGTCTATAATGCCGAGATTAGAGAGAAGAGGTTAGGGTGACACACTGAAAACCCCCAAAAACAGGAATGAAGGGGAAGTTTGACAACAGAACAGGGATGGGCCGGCACTGCGGCTCAGGAAGACCATCGACTGGCCCCTGGAAGCACATCCCCAGCAAAGCCACCGCGCCTGGACCCCGGGTCGCAGCCACCACAGCACGTCCACTCTGCGTGCTGTGCCACCGTGCGGCCACTGGAACCTCAGCCCCGCAGGAGAGTCGGCGACAGGGGAGGGGCTCAAGAAACAAGACCGGGTGAAGAGAAAAACCAAATCAGATAAAACAGTCCTTGCATGTGTGATTTATTTATTTCTTCTCCAGGGAGTATCCTTCCAGACAATGTGCTACTTTGGTGAGAAAGAAAACGTTTAGACAAAAAAAAAAAAAAAAAAAAAAAAAAAGCCTGGTGGGTGAAATGGGAGTTTGACGCAAATCCAAGGGCAACATGATTTATCGATAGATTAAATGAAGAGAGAGAGGGAATAAAATGCTGAGTTGATCCACCACTCTGCTAGTGCAGAGGAGAAGCATTCCCCCGGCTCCCAGGAAGCACGGTGCCCAGCAAGACCTGCTGTGGCCTGGGCACCTCGTGGGTGGGTGGGTACACGGCTCTGCGGGGACCATTGGGGTGTTGAGCGTCCAGGCAGGTGAAGGGTGCAAGCCGACTGCACAGGGTCCCTCACATAAACATCCGACCCCTCCCGCCTCCATCCTGAGTAAATACACAGCATCAGCGGTACGTGACCCCAAAAGAGCCCGCCTCATTTCCAAGGTGCAGAAGATCACAACGGCCAGAGCTGGGCCCCTGCACACACCCACCTGATGCCACGTGTGTAAGAGAAATGAGCAAAGGGGAGTGCAGTCACGCGTTACAGGGCACAATGTCCCTTCTCTTGTGCTACCCACAACTAGTGACGCCCCCAACCTTGCGGACCAGGAAAAGGCGCTATTGCTGAAGACCCCCGTGACTTGGTAACTAAATCCCACTCCCGGGAAGCAGTAAAGTGTCTTTGGACTCCCAGTCTGTACACAGGAGGGGTGGTGTAAAGCTTTGTGGGGGCGCTGAGGGGGTAAGTGATTGCACACCCCAAAGACCTTCACTTGGAGATCTAAGGAGCCCTTCTGATATTGACCATGAGAGTCAGCCTCACCGTGGGGGGGGGGCTGATCATGGGGGGAGCCCCAGGCATGAAGACCCGCAGCCTGCCCTGCGGGATCGGGACCCTAGCTGCAGCTTCCCACAGGGAGAGCGGGCATGCTGTGGTGTGAGGTCCGGGCTCACCGTGGGCAAGTGCTGAGTAAGACCAGGCAGGGAAAGGCGTTCAGAAGGGAAACCGGAGAAGCTGGGTGTCTGGGAGAGGCAGGGGTGGGTCATCCGGGAGGGCAGCAGTCCACTCGGGCAGGGCTGCCGTGCGCCGTGTGTGGTTCTGACTGGGATGAGGGGAGTCGGCCTGGATCCGTGCCTAGCCCTGAACTTCCAGAATGTCCCGTGCCTTTTTTTAAAGTTCGCTATAATTGAGCCTGCAGAAGTTAAGAAACCTCAAATAGATCTGATCCGCAGAAGAGGCTCCAGAATATTCCAGGCTTCCATGTAAGGACCAGCTCCCTCCCTCCTTTCTCTGTCCTGACTCAGCAGTCAGCTCCTGAGGGATCCAGAGCTCCGAATTCTGCATCTTGTGGATACAATAGAGAAGCACACAAACGGACTTCCGGAAAACAGAGCGCATTCAGTTGTGCAGGACAGGTGAGCCCGCTGTGCCTGCCCAGTGGGTCAGTGTGGCGCCACATAGAGCCGACACTTGAAGCCAGGGACCACACCCGGGGCACTTTGAGGCCTCGGCACACAAATGCACCTGCCACTACGCAGCAGTCCCTGGCTCCACTTCCCGAGCCCTTCCCGATTCCCAGGAACAGGCCTACTGGACCTTAGGTTCATGGCGGCCCCCATTCTGACAGCCAGGCGTTCTGTCGGATCTGTGGGTGTGGTGCCCCGCAAACACGGGGCACGTCTGGCTTGTTCTGCACTCCCTGCTTCACGAAGACGCTGTGACTTAGCCTTTCTGGCTTCTTTTAAGGCACGGCCCACCAATCCCTCTTGCCGACGACTAGCAAGCCCCTGTGGACTCTACAAACTGGGAGCAGGTAGAGAAAGAAGAGGTACTTGGTGGCTGAGATAAGAATTGCAGGTTCGAGGCCAGCCTCAGCAACCCAGCGAGACCCTGATTCGAAATAAAAAATGAAAGGGCTAGAGGTGTCGCTCAGATGGTTGGGTTCAATCCAAGAAAGAAAGGATCACATTAATACAGGTTACATTAAAGATTTAGTAATACTAAATAATAATAATAATAATAATAATAATAATAATAATAATAATATTTAGCAATAAAACAGTAACTATTCACTCAAGTTTTTGTCAATTAATATCTGAAAAGTCATGTGAATCTCCAAGATACAGGCGGTCACTCCATAGCCATCATCATAAAGCAGGGGCTTGAATCGGGCTTCAGAGACAGAGAAGGGGTGGGGGACACACCCTCGTGGTACCTGCCTGCTGCCTCCCTCCCTCCCAGGCTGCAGTACAAGGCGGGCCCTGGGTGGCTTTGAGGGCTGACAAATCCCTAATACAATGGCTTATATAATGGAACAGAAGGGCTTTTGTAAAGGAGTGTTCTGAAGTAAAACAAAAACTCCACTTGGAAAAGGAACCCCAAAGTTACCAAACAGTGCCCAGTCCCCGTGCAAAGTGGTGACCTGTTTGTCTTTCTCAAAGCACCAAGTGTCCCCAAAGATTATACACAAAAACCCCTCCTCCTCCACGCTAGCATCCACCAGACAGCAGCCTCCCAGCTTCTAGTGAAGTTTACTCCTCCACACTTTCTTTGAAAGCCCCAAAAAACAATGTGAAAGGAAAGGGAGAGAACTAGAAAGAGAAATATATTCCACCCCCAATGAATCAAGGAGACTGACACAACCACAAACCACAAACCACTGAGTGTAGCTTCAAATGCAATCAGGAAGGGACGAAGCCAGCCCGAATGGACCCACCTCCTGACTCCTGGGGACACACAGGTCCCACTGGCAGAAACGGCCCGGCCCCGACATGGCTGGCCATGACAGAGCCCATGGAGGTGGGAGCAGAGCAGAGCCACCGAGCCCGTGGACTTGACCTTATTCAGATAAAACAGGAAGGCAGCCAGTGCAAGACAGAAACATAAAAGGCCTGCTGTGAGCAGGGCCCGACGTAAACACTGAAGCTTGGAGAAAGTGGCCATCATGCGTGTTTCAGACCATGAACTTGAATCCCAGCACGCCCCTCGCCTAAGCTTCGCTCCACTCTCATTTTCTTCAAAACGACCTGACTACAAACGAGTCAGAAACGTATGATCTCATCTCGTAGTTATGGAAGTCAGAATTCTAAAATGCGTCTCCTGGGCTAAAATCAAGGTGGAGGGGACCGGTAAACGGGAACACCGATGGCCCTCGGAGGGTCTGCGGCGTCTTTCCGGTTCCCAGGTGCTCGCTCCTCCCTTGGCTCATGTCCCAACTCCAGGAGTCACAGCACACTCGCGGCACACTGACCTCTGCTCCCGCTGGCTGGTATGGCTCCTTCTCTGACCCCGGCCCTCTCCGCTGTCCCTAGATGACCTGGGACCCACCTAGAGAGTCCAGGATCATCAAGGCCTTAAACTTAGTCACCTGAGCAAACCTCTTAGAAGGTGACAAAGTCACAGGTTGTGGGGCGGGGGCGTGACATACTTGAAGGTCATTATTCCCCAGCTCCCTGGACAGAGAACCTTTCTCCTTGACTTTTTCAGCTTCTACAGGCAGCCATGATTCCATGCGTGGTCTTCGCCATCCTGCACTGCCGTCTCTGATTCTCAGTATCCGCTGCCGCTGCCCTATTTCTGCTTCTATGAAAGACCCTTCTCATCACCCTGGGCCCATGCCCACAGATGATCCCCTATTAGATCCTATTTTAAAGTCAGCTGACTAGCAACCCTGACTCCATATTTGATTTTTTCTTTTTTGCCAATTCGAATTCTCCTCTGTCTTGTAAGGTAACATACTCACAGGCTCTTCGTGTGAGTGACATTGACATCTTCAAGGGGCCATGATCCTGCCTACCATACATTCCTCAAAAAGAAGTACCTCCAAGAAGAAACAGAAATTACAGAAAGAGATGCAGCACTAGGGATAGAAATGGAGAGATGAAAGTTAAAATAAATGGGGTATGAGTGGAAACCATCTTAGAAGCAATTAAATATCTGAATAAAGAAATCAACCAAAAAGACAAGTGAATGAGATGGAAATGGATATGGAATATCAAGTTTATCGAAGAGATGTCTGATGTGAGACACAGAACATAATTAGCATTCCTGAATTATTAACAGGACAAGAATCAGTAATACAAGGAACCTTCAGATATAAAGCGACTGTCAATTGCAAGGGTGCAACTTAGACTAAAAGAAAGTGATATAGGAGGGCCAGTCTCCGGAAACATCTCAAATGACTGCAACCGAAAGAACCACACGGACGCTTATAAAATAAGTTGACTGTGAATTTCTACATAGTATCACTCATGGCTACCAACGGCAGAAATCGTTCTATAAAACGTTAAAGGAAATAGTGCGGCTCAAGAACTTTATAGTTGGGCAAGAGATAAGTTTTCAAGCTTGGAGGGAGTCTCCAAGTGGATGTCATGTGCCATTTGAGAAAGGGACAGAGGGCGAGGGAGACGGAACAGGGTATTACAACCCAACTCTACAGCAAGCTCCAGACAACTGAAAAACAAATTGGGGGAGGGAAAAAAAAAAGTCCTCTGAATCTACCTTCCAGAACTACTGATAAGAAAGCATGGTATATGTATTCTTGGATCATTGTGTATGCATGTGTAGAGTGTGTGTGTGTGTGTGTGTGTGTGTGGCATGTGTAGAGAATGTGTGTGTGTGTGTGTGTGTGTGTGTGTGTATGTGTCTGTGTGTGTCTGTGTGTGTCTGTGTGTTACTGGGGTTTGAACCTAGGGGTGTTCTACCATTGAATTACACCCCCCAAACCCTGTTTATTTATTTATCTTTATTTTGAAACAGGGTCTTGCTAAGTTGCCAAAGCTGGTTTCAAACCTCCTATCTTCCTATCTCAGCCTCCCAAGTACTAGGATTATAGGCATACACCACGGCGCCAGGCTTGAGCATATATTTTAAAACAGGACTAAGACCAAGTAGCTGGAAACCGAGGTTGCCTGAGACACCAGGCAATATAAAGAACTAAAAGTAAACAGGAGAACTAGGTGGGAGGCTACAGGAACTGCTGGCTTGCAGACTGTCCTCTTTCAAAGCCTAAGTGAGTGCATACTAATTCCAAACACACAGTAGTTCGTAAACAACACACATGCATTTAGCAAACAGCAAGCTCAACCAAACAGGTATTTCATAGCTCTTCCCTAACTTCACAGAGCTGAATGCAGACTGGAGCTTCTACCCCAATCCTCCTCCTTCCTGAGCACCCCGCCAGCCCCCGTGGCTGTGCTCCGCCGGCTTGGGTAGGGGGATCACGATGACTTCCTACATACCAGCTGGGTGTGAGATGGCAGTGCCACCTGGGAGGGGCTGCTAAGTAAACCATCGTCACAGGCTACCTACCCAACCAAGGGAGGGATATTTTAGGAACTTTCATGTTCCAAGAAAGAAAACGTTGAGCTTAAATTCAGCAAATCCTTCACTACTAAGTTAAAAAAAATAACTGAATATTTTATTTAAAATAGCATGCATTACAAACTAAAAATTTCATATGCTCCAGTAAGCATGGTATGTTCCCATATGTTTAAACATGGAAAAAAAAGATAGGCCCTTGAATATCCATAGCATGTTTCTGGAAGGACACACACACACACACACACACACACACACACACACACGGGGCAATTAGCAGTGGTGCCTTTTGAGAAAGACATGGAGATCTGGAATTAGAAAACAACTCATCTTATCATGCATTTGTTTGCTTTGAATTGATTCTTCTAATGTGTGTAAATACTAGCTTTCTCATGGAAAAAAGAGAGAATGAATAAGAAAAGAAAAAATAGACTGGCTCTGTTTTTACAAAGCAATGTCCACCTTCCTGCCTTTCTGAATGCACAAGAAAGTAAGTGAGCTGGCAGAGGAGAGTGTGGCTTGAAAATTTCTGCATTCCTTTTATCTTTGTAGGGGTCAGTTTTTATTAAGGAGTATGTTTCACAAAAAGTTTCCCAAAAAGAGATGGTTATATTTAGCCAGGTGTGGTGGTGCACGCCTGTAATCCTAGTACTTTGGAGGCTCAGACAGAAGGATCACAGGTTCGAGGTCAACCTCAGCAATGTAGCAAGACCCTTAGCAACCTAGCAAGACCTTGTTTCAAACTAAAAAGTAAAATAGGGCTGGGGGTGTAGCTCAGAGGAAGAATGACCCTGGGTCCGACCCCCAGTACACACACACACACACACACACACACACACACACACAGATTCAAAACATCAAGGGAAAAATAGAGCTCACTCAAGACCACCTTCTCAAACCACCCTACACACACACACACACACACAATGTATTAAACTCATCAATAATCTATGTAAAAATTATAGTCATGCTAGAAAAAAGTTTAAACAATCTTTTGGTGTGTTCCCCATAAAGGATGAACAGAAGGGTCAGAAACGGAACTCCTTAGGTGTCATTAGCCAGGGATCATGAGGAAATGGTTATCTACCAAGAAAGCAAGAAAGCGTAGGGCAGACCCAGCAGAAGGGGTGGTGACCTCCAGCCTCCTGGGTCACAGAATTGACCTCTGGGCCTGCCTTGGCTGCTGCTTTGCCCAAAATCATTTTTATGAAGTCCTGCACAAGGTCCTGGGGCCTTTGTCTTCTAAGCCACCCTAAGCCAATAGGAGAGGTCAACTAACACCTCCACACCAAATGACTTCCTACCTCTCCTCCAGGTTTTGATTACTGTTTCTGAAAAGCAGCAAGAAAAAGGAGAACAATGCTATGTAGCTTTCTGGAATTTGTGCAGTTTTATACATTTTAAAAAGTGCATCTTCATGTCCCGATGAAGAAGCTGAAGCTGAGGCTGGGATCGGAAGAGCCCCACCCCCTCCCGAGTCTGCACCTGCAGCTGTGGACCCCTGCCTGGCCACCACAGCAGGACAGCCGCATTCCTCCCATCTGTCTGTGCTCTGCCTTCATGTGTGGCCTCCCTCCACCCCCAGAGCTGGCCATCTGCTCTGCCATGACCCACTTTTCCTTTGTCACCAGGCCTCGATCCAGGCCAGCACCCAAGGTTCTTGGTGGGAGTCTGTTGACGCGGCAGCCAGACATCTGTGCCAGAGGTGCATCCTCATGTGGTTCTCTAGGGGTTCACAGGATGTCTGCGGGAATCCAGGGTGAAGGCCCATTGCCTGCATTTTGGTAAGCCCAGGAAAACTCGGGTAGAGGCCTCCGGGGCCCGGGGCCTGTCCCTTCTGTGGGCGCAGAAGCTCTGAGAATTGATAGACAGGTGATCCCAACATGGAAGGAAGTGGCTGGCCAGTGAGACTTCTGGTTTGGAGATCTCCCTTCTCTTCCTCAAGCTAGAAAGAAGGGACAGGAAGAGCACATGCTTTGGGCTTAGGGGTCTAGGTCCATTCTAGACTGTTCCAGGCCCTTAAACATAACTTTCCTTCTCTCACGTCCTGGATGCCTCCTGGACCAAGCAGGGTTAACACTATTGCCTGGCCCTACTAGTGCCCACCCGTCTCTGCCTCTGGAGTTCCACACCTAGACTCTGCAGTGCATCCAGGGTGTACCAGAGCAGGAAGGAGCATGAACTTTCCATTCTGAAAAAAAAAATGGGGCTTCTCTGTAGAAACCACATTGAAAGGGAACCCTCATTTTATTCCAAGGTGTATGGTGATTCAGCTCCTTCTTGGACAACTTTTATAGGAGAGAGAACATCAAAAGGTAAAAAAGAAAATGGTGATGGAGAAGGTTAGTGACTTAAAAGTTTCCAGCAGCCCTTTTTTTCAGAAAGCATGGTTTCCCACTCAATACCACAATACCACGAGGACAACCAACACACGTATCAGCGTTTCATGGTACTCAACTGTCGTGGATGCGAGAGAGAGCTTACTCATGAGACAGGTGACAGGAAACAGTGCTCAGGGGCAGACAGTGAAGTCGAAGGGCTCCCAGAGGACCCTTTAGGGCAGGGATACGACCCTGAGAGAGGTACAGAGGGGGCAAGAGGGCAGAGGTGGAATAACCCTGTCGCGGGCGGCACACTCGCTGGCTAGGGTAGTCGAGCGACGGCAAGGGAGGTCCCCACGAGGCGTTAGTCCTGCCCTCCCTGGCTCTGCGTGAAGCTGTGGATGGTACAGAATGTCTCCTTCACAGAGTCCTCCGAAACGCCACACAGAGAAAGAGAGGCTGGGGAGAGGGTGGCAATCTGTGGCCATGTGAGTCTGCCCAGTGCCCATGGGAACCAGAACCCGAGGGCAGCCAGGGCTGTTACCTGCGGAAAGCCTCCTTCAAGGAAAAATTCTTAGGGAACACAAGCAGGTATTTGCTCCCACAGGTGTATAATGCTATAGAGATGCGGCTGCCACAAAAAAATAAATAAGTAAGAAGAGGCCTAGGGGCGTGGAAGAATGAGGTGAGGACGGGGTGGCTTAGTTCAGGTGTCCGCGTGACTGCATTATGGAATACCTAGAAACCAGGTAAAGCATTATTTCTGTGTGTGCCCATAAAGGTGTTTCCAGAGAAGGTTGACATAGGCAGGGGTGTGTGTGTGTGTGTGTGTGTGTGTGTGTGTGTGTGTATGTGTGTGGTGGAGGGGCCACCATCTAAGAGGCTGTTTGCTCGGAAAGAAAACAAGGCAAAGGTGAATGTGTGTGTGTGTGTGTGTGTGTGTGTGTGTGTGTGTGTGTCTCCGAAGCTAGGACACAAACGTCTCTCCCTTACACATACAGAAGCCCAGGCCCTCGGACCTACGGACCACAGGACTTATGCCACAGCCACCTCCACCCGCCTTTAACCTCAGACCGAGCGTTCCACCATCAGCTTCCCGGGTTCCGCAGCTCTGGACTTGGTCTGCACCACACCCCCTGCACTCCAGGATCCCAGCTTGTAGACGGCCTCCCAGGGGACTTCTCGGCTCCCACAATCTTATGATCCATCTCTACTAATAAATCCCACTCGCCCAATGCCTTCCAGCTTTCTGCCTTATGGAGACTAACTTCTGTGTCATCCACCCACCCACCCACCTACCCAGCCAGCCAGCCTCCCAATCCCATCTCTCTGCAGAAGAACCCTGACTTTACGGAGGGCAAACCCAACAGTGGGGTGCAGGGCTGGGCTGCGCAGTTTGACTCACACCCCCACCCCGTCACGCACCCCCAACCTGACCCGCCTCACCCTTCACTTGGCCAGCCCCTGTGTGGGCACCAGGGCAAAGCAGTCTCTTCTCAAAGGCAAGTCTGTTTCTGTCGTCCCCAGATATTATATTCAAGCGTCAGAGCAGCAGTGGCTGACTCCACCATCCCGTAGTCCCAACTGGAAGGTAGTCACATGGGTCCCCGAAGACGGAGCCTCTCGGGGGTGAAGGTCAGTCTCACATGTAGAGTGGGGAGAACCGCCCTCCCAATGCCGCGAACTTGTTGGAAAGACCAAGTAAGACAATATACGCGAAACCACTCTGCAAACTGCAAGGCACCATGGAACCGTGAGGACATGGTTGTACATTTTATGCAAGCTAATAAAGCTGGAAAATAGTTTAGTCTCCTTCTGCATGGCTGTACATTTTAATCAGTGTTTATTTATTTCATTTTTAGTGGTGGCATTCTATTTTTTTCTTTGGCTGTTTTTTCATTATCATTTTTACTTTGCAATGCAAATATATATGCATATATATGTACATATATATGTATATATATGTATGTATCCATACACACATATATATGTATATCCTTACGAATATATGCACATATTTATGGCATACAGAGTGGTTTAAAGTACATATGCATTGTAAAATGGCTAAATTCAGCTAATTAAAATATGCAATACCTCAGATAACTTGTTTTTTTTGTGTGTGGTGATAACACTTAAAATCTACTCTTTTAGCAATTGTCAAGCACACACACTGAACTGTACACACCATATCTTGATCTCTTGACTGTAGATGTCCATATGCCAGCTAGATAGTTCAATTATATAAAACCATCAATTGGCCAAATAGTGAAATTTTTACTGGTTCATCTTACAAATGCCTTCCAACTTCTAGCCTTATGGAGACCAATTTCGTATCTTTGCTATCGGGGAGGGAGGGCAGATAACATGCAGGACGGGAAGAGGGGCTCCTAACCCATCCAATTTCTCCTTAACACTTCTCCCTCCCTTGTGAACATTATAAAAAACATCCTTGAATTTAGTAGCTTGCAACCTCAGGATTGACTGGGAGCTCTTGGTTCTGATGGGTGCTCAGGCTGCAGCTCAGTGGTCCACACCAGAACCTCAGGGGCAGTGCCCAGGCCTTAGGATTTTTACGGCATCCACATGGTTTCCCTGAGGAACGCGGACCCCTCACCTGGGCCCTTCAGATAGCACAGCCCCAGACTCGGGCTCTGACTGTGTACCCAAAAGGAGAGGGTCTGGCAGAGAGCACTTTCCTTCTGGGGAAGATTCTGAGTTTCAGAGTGTGCTATTATTTTTAAATACACATTGAACATCCCAAATCTGAACATCTAAAATGCTCCAAAATCTGAAACTATCGGATCACTGATATAACACCACAGGTGGAAAAATCTACACCGGACCTCCCTCACGTGACAGGTCACAGCCAAAACTCAGGTGCACCAAAAATACTGAATAAAATTACTCTCGGGCCATGTGTATAAGGTATACAGGAAACAAATTCTGTGTTTAGACTTGGGTTACATCCCCAAGATCTCTCATCATATATGCCCAAATACTCCAAAATTTGAAAAAGCTCCCAATCCAAAACACTTCTGGTCCTAAGCATTTCTGATAAGGGAATCTTGGCCTATCAAAGAAGTTAACGTAAGAAATCATTTTAATCCATTACAACGTGTCTGTCTGTTCTTCCATTATGAATTTTCTTCTTCCCTAGGGAATTGTTTCACTGATGATTCATTCGTGTGACCTTTCTTTGTCTCTTTTCTAACATCAATATTTTCATGGCAGTACAACTAATTTACCTTATTTTTAAAAATCTATAGTGAAATAATTTGTCTTACCCAACAGAGGCAGTTAATACTCCCCACGACTAAATACAAAGTTTGTGATACAGGAAGCAGGGACAATGGAACCAGAGCTCTTCTTAGAATGTCTACTCCACTGTACAACAAGTGAGTCCCACTCTGGCTAATCAGTAAATAATCTGGCTTTGTTCATTTACCGAACAAAATTTTGCAGGCTACTGAACGGAGAGCTAACATCCTGAATGTTTCAGGTTTTATACTAGCAACATTCTCGACTACAATGCTTCTGAACTCATGGGAGCTCGGCAATTCTGGAAAGAATAATTAAATTTCTAATTTCAATTCCCATAAGGCTATTAAATGCATTTAGCAAACACGAATGGAGAGCCTGCTCTCAACAAGGTGCCTCAGAGTCGGCGTCTCCTCTTGGGTCTACTGGAGGGAGGAGTGCTGTCTGCACAACTCATTCCTAGTGATCAATGCGCATGCAAATGCTCGGTATTCTCCTCAACCCTAGACACCACGGAGATGTGTATTTTTAAGACACGCCTAATTCCTCCTATTTGCTTTCTCATAGTGGTGAGTTCAGCTTTCTTTCCCTTTGACTGGACAACACTGTGGGAGAAGTAGGGTATTGATCCTGTGTAGCACCACAGAGTTGAATGAGGTAGCCGAAGGCAGGAAGCTACATCTCTCCATTTCCAAATGTGAAATGAAGACCCGGAGACTACACTCAAGGTGGGGACTCCAACAGGGAGGGAGCTTTCTAGGTCTGGGCCAGGAGCGCCACTCCTCCCTCCCCAGGCAGGACCAAGTCCTCTGCTCAGTACTCCAGGGGCATGGAAGAACAGAAATGCAATAGCACCATGATTTTCTTCCAGTGGACCCTCGATGCTGAGGAGTGGCATGACCTGCCTGTCTCCATTCTTCCCCTGGATGTGTGAAGCCTTAAGTCCCTGTGTGAGAATGTATTTCTGAACACACCACCGACCAGGCTGTAAATGGGATAAGCCAATGTTGGTAGAAGAAGCCTTAGGGAACCCTGTTAACCGCATCTGGTGTAGGCAGATGGCTCAGGTGGGGTGTCCAGGCTAAGAGAATATGACTTGTTTGATCACCCAGATTGGTGTGGGTACTTATAATCGAGCAGACCCGAGACCTAGGGTCCCAGACAAGACAGGCTTTACAAA
Organism: Graphiurus murinus; assembly: GCA_004027655.1. Lineage (NCBI taxonomy): Eukaryota > Metazoa > Chordata > Mammalia > Rodentia > Gliridae > Graphiurus > Graphiurus murinus. The sequence continues at coordinate 116,324 of PVLC010002007.1, forward strand.
TGGAATAATCAAGATTATGGGCCCAAGCTGTAACCCACCCTTGCAACTCCGAGACAGATGTTTCTAAGAGATTTGGTTTGGTCTTTCCATGTGCCTACCCCGGAACTGCAGAGCAACAGTGGCAAGTGAAGCAGACGGCCATAGAGCTTCCACTCAGCCTCATAAGCACAGCACCAGCAAATGATCCACAATTGGAGACGACACAGATGACCTCTGCCCTTGATCACAGTCAAGCAGATGACAAGGGATACCATGCGGTCCCAAGGTGACAGAAGCATACCCTGCAAGGACACATGCTCAGAGTAGGGGCAGAGGTGTGGACCCTGGCCTGGCCTCCCTCATGCAAACCCCAGGAGAAAGTGCCAAGACCAGCTCACAGGCAGGACCTCAGCTCGCCACTGACCACGGACACCATTTCCTCCTGGCCTCTCCTGGCAGGCTCCTTGGAAATGCCGCTCTCTTCCCTCTCACTCACCTCCTGGTTTTTCAGGTAAAAAGCTAATTTTGCCTCAACTCCACAAATAACAATAAATGGTTTGTAATGCTCCCAACCAGTGAGCCACCTGGGCCCGCTGTCTGGGTGCCCACCAGCATCCGAGAGGTAGGAGACGCAGGGAATCAGCCATCTACTCTGGTTCAGGGGAAACTTCACTTAGCATTGCTTAACACAGCGGGCTGGCAGCTCCAAATTATCACCAAGAATCACTAGGCCAGACAAGTCCCTCCATATTTTTTTTTAATCTATATCTTCTTCCATGGCTGCTGCTCCTACTTCTTCTTCGACACCCATGAAAAAAGCCAAAGCAAGTTCACCCACACAATGCCTAGAGTTATCAGTGCAAACTATAACTGCATCAACCGATCAAGAAGGCAAACCGGAGCAGCGGGGAGACACAGTCTGCCTTCCATTCCTTCCATTAGGAGGACTGATGGGTCTTTGGGATTTAAGAACTCCCTGCATATGCTCACCATCCGCTCCACTCCCAGGGCCCGCACAAAGGCCAGAAAGACATTCCACCCTTGGGGCCTCCTGGGACTGTGCCCAAGGTCACACCACTGGTCACCAAGTCCAAGTCAGCTGGCTACTTGTCCCATTTATTTTCACTGTTCAGTGATGATTCTTTCAGGAGATAGGATGATATTTAAAAGACAGGATTAAAAAAAAATCCCGGTTCATACATTTTAAAAACAAAAAGTTACTTATGTTTATCATGGATGCTGAGTGAGTGGGTTTTGTTGTTGTTGTTTTTGTTTTTTTGATGGAACCCAGGGACGTTCTACCTCTAAGCTACACCTCCAGCCCTATTTTTATTCTTTATTTTGAAACAGAGTCTCACTAAGTTACAGAGGGCCTCACTAAGTAGCTGAGGCTGGCCAGGAACCTGCGATCCTCCTGTCTCAGCCTCCCAAGTACTGGGATTATAAGTGTGCGCCACTATGTCCAGCTGAATGATTGTTTTTAAATGTGAAAAATTATACATGCAACTGTGTTGTTCTCACTACAGCAATACTGCTCTGGGTTGGATGTGGCTTGAGAAGGTTCACATGCTGAAATTCAGGTTCTCATGAGCTGAAGTAGTAATGTCTTAAAGAGGCAGACCCTAGAGCAAAGGGAGAGGTAATTAGGTGATTTCGGGCGTTGTGCTCAGAAGGGATTAGTGCACATCTGGGGAAGCGAGTGAGTAGCAAGAAAGTCACCCAAACCATTGTTCCCTTCTGCCATATTGTGATGGTAGCCAAGAGGGACCCCACCAGAGGCTGCACAGAAGGAGCCGCCTGCTCTTGCACTTTCAGCCTCCAAAACTCTGAGCTAAATAAAATTCCTTTAAAAAATTTTCAAATTACCCAACTTCAGGCATTGCATTATAGCAACAGAAAATGGACCTACACAAATGCGCGTTGTCTCCCAACTCTCAAATCAGCATTAAAGGAAACACAGGGAGATGGCCGTTAGCCATGGAGAGATCTTTGGAGCCCCCAGAGAAAAGGAAAGTGCATCAGCTCGGGGAATACAGAGGAGGCTGGGGGAGAGGGGCAGGTCACATCCCAGGACACTGGGCACTATGCAGTTTCTTCTGCACGTGCCAGGCTGGCCCTGAACTTGTTGTAAGCACCAGCACACCTGCTGGAGGCAATTCCTAAAACAGAAACACAGATGTGAGGTGGGCAAATTCTTCTGGGATGAGGCAGCAGAGCCAGGGTCTTCTTGGAGGTACAAGGCTCAACTGGACAGGGATAGCACCAGGACAGATGTCTGCTCCCACTTCCTGCACAGTGTCTGTCTGTCTGTCTCTCTCCTTTCTCCTAAATATTTGTCTCAGAAACTGAGAAACTTACCCTAATCTCACAGAGGGCTGGGTGTGTGGTCCAGCGCTCCATGAATCACTGCAGAGAGGGAGCTAAAACAATGATCAAATGAGATGCTGAACAAAGAAATGAATCGCAAAGGTCTAACATTATATTTCATAAATCATGCCTGCAACTCATTTACGTATATTCATTCAGACATCAAGTTTCCATCATATTTGTAAGAAAAACTGAGTAAGAATAAACTATGCTCAAACAGAAAATATTTCCTTGGGAGGAAAAACTCCAAATCCTTTAAGCCTACAAAATGGGTTTACTTTAGACTTATCTGCTTGAACTACGAGACACATAGGTAAAACCTGCATTAGCATCAATGTGTATTTGTCTTCTCAGAATGTAAGAGGGCATATAACAGAAATCTGTAATAGCAAGACTGGCATTTGTGGAATCCTACAACTATAGCAGAGAAGGCCTTGGAGACAGGGGAGGCTAACTGTCTCCCTTAGCCACGAGGAACCTGGAGCATGACCAGGCCATATCTTCATACTCCCTGATCCTGGTTTTAACTCCCCTACTTCCTAGCCCAGAGATGCTGTATGAAAACCAGGCAGCTGAACACACTGCCACAGTAGAGGCCAAGTAAAAAGGCAGCGTCTAGCCTTTCCCTTGATTTCACCATTTTGAAGACTTATTTTTAACCCACTTCCCCTGTCTGTGACTATGAATAACAAAGAACCACATCCCAAAAGTGTGGCTACGATGGCTCCCCTTTCCACTGTTCGGTTGCTTCTGCATTGAGACCGTCTTATGGGTCTGATGCCCAAACACAGCAGTCTACCAATGGGCAAATACAATCTGCCTCCAAGGTTCAAAGGCAAAATGTTTTCAAATTAAATATATTGCTAAAAGGGATCTGCATGTTTTATTTCCACTCAGATGCCTACAGACCTCAGGATTCCCTTTGAGGAAGGGATGGTGCCTTCACTCCCAGTAATGGACAGCTTCATAAGGGATTTGGTGACACCTGTTTTTATATCCAGTGGCACTTCCCTCATAGCTATTTAGGGCTCAAAGTGACAAGCCTGGTTCCGCACGAAGCTGAAAAACGTGTTATTCCCGTTTTCCTCCTTGAAATCAATAATTGGGTTTTCCAGGCAATTTGAAAAGAATAGGAAGCATAAAGAAAGACCCAGTCATAGCGTCTGGACAGCTCTCTAGTAGGGCATCTATTAAACTTTCCTTTCAAGGTGTAATGGTTCTGAAGGCTCTCAAGAGAAGAGGAGAGCCTTTGGCCTTAGCAACACAAGCAGACACTGCAATAGTCATCTCTGCCATGGGAGATGGCCACGGCATGTCACTAAGGTGACCCTGGAGCAGGCGCTGGCCTCTCGGGGCTGTCCCTGCAAGGAAAAGCCTCCCGGTGAGCCTGTGGTTGAAGAGTCCGGCTTGCCCTGACATTTAGATTAAGAGCCTTTCAATGAAGAGCACACTTGCCTCTTTTCTCTTGTTTCCATTTTCTGGGGGGTGGATAAATGTACTTCAACTAAGCATTTGCTTTTCTCTATAAGAGAAACCTTGAGGCCAATAACTCTGGCCAGGAAGACCAGGAGTAGGCCCCCCTGGGAAGTCCCAGGACACAGGGGCCCAGGGTTTAAGTCAATTAGGTGTGAACACTAAGGGCCAGTGCTAACGGGGAGGTGTTTCTCTGCGTCTCCCTGGTTGGCATGGCTGCGTCCTGACCAGGACACAGGCCTGTGGTTCCCTAGTTCCAGCTTCTCTGGAAGCCAACACCCTCACTTCTGCGGTCTGAGTAGGTCCTGAATCCTGGGATGCAGAGGGTGCTAAGAACCAACAGCCACTCTCCAAACACACGGAGCTGTGAAAGCAATCTCCCTGCCTCATCCAAGGAGGCCCGCGCTCTGGATGGTCCAACTTGTGATCATTCAAGTATGGGCTCCCCTCACGGTCCATCCCTTGAGCCTGCAGCGGCAGAAGAGAAGGAGCTGAGGGTCATCACATACACAGACACACACATCCGTGCCCACATATGTACACACACATGAGCCGCCGGCTGCTCACCAGCTTGGCAAGCCCCTTCCAAGGAGGCTCCCATGGAGGCCTGCCAGGCCAAGTTTAGCATGCCCCCTGCTGGCCTGGTACAGCTGACTCAGCCTTTATTCTGTAGGGCTAAGGCATGGATAAATGACCTTAAGGTCCAGAGGGGAACAAAAAATAAAAAATAAATAAAAAAGGCGGGGCATTTTTGGCTTCTTAGAAACAGGAGGAGGAGAAAGAGGCTTTCAAGCGATTGTTTTCTAAATATTTTAAGAAATAGATGACCAATGCCGAAAGACAGTGCAAAAACACTTGGATTTGCATTTTTCACAAGTACTTTTGAGTTAAATATAAAACATCATGGTGAATATTTTCACAGGTCTACAGGTGAGGGGGGAAAAAAAAGCAAACAAACCAAAAAAAAAAAAAATGATGCGTGGGCCAGAGTGGTTTCATAGGCTCAATGTTCAAGAGTTCCCAGTCCAGAGTCCTACGAACTACTCTTCTTACCGCTGAAGACACTTTAATTACAGAAAAATCTCAGCCACAACCTAAGAGCTCAAGTTCCACAGTAACTCCACAAAGCAAGAGCTGAATGGTGAAAAAGAAGTGTTTTTGGAACCAATTCTGCTACAAGATGCCCACTTGGGCACGCCACCTTGAATAAATGTGCCCACTCAAAAGAAGGTGTCCCCTCCCCTGTGCCACCCAGGGCAGGGGGGTTCCCGAGTTACTTTCTTTCTTTCTTTTTTTTTGGGGGGGGTAGGTACTAGGGATTGAACTCAGGGGCATTCTACCTCTGAGCTATACCTCCAGCCCTATTTTTAATCTTTATTTTATTCTTTATTTTGAAACAGGATCTCACTAAGTTGTGGAGGGCCTCATTAAATAGCTGAGGCTGGCCGGGAACCTGCGATCCTCCTGTCTCAGCCTCCCAAGTACTGGGATTACTAGTGTGTGCCACTATGTCCGGCTCCTTAAGAACACCACAGAATACCAAGGGCCGTAAACACACTATTTTCACTATAGTGAACCACTATTTTCACCCCCCCACACACACCAATCCAGGGTTGAAAAGCTTCACATTCCTAACCAGAGTCAAACTTTTTTTTTTTTTAATTTTGGTTGTATGTGGCATATAGTATTAAATTCCTTCCAAACCCAATATGATCGATCTCACTAATAATTTAAGGCATCCTTATTTTAACCAATTAGGAGTTGTCATTAATTATTAAATACAAAAAAAAAGTCAATACTTTTGTCCCTGTTTGGATAGCCTTTTGATACACTATCCTTAAGTAGATGTTCAGACTACCCTGGGAACGAGCTTGCTTTGGTTCCCATAAGAGCGGGTACATTAGTCAGGCACACTTGCATGATAAAAAGATGGTTAATTGCTGGCGTTTAGGGGGATTTTTTTCCCCCAGAGCTAGGTGTGCCTGTGCGGGCGGAAGTCCTCGGACCCTCTCTAGGTCTTGAAGAGTTCTTGGAGCCAGCTGGGACACACAGCTGCTGGCGGCACCTCTTCCAGACACACCCGAGAAGACGACCTGCAGGTTTTCCGGAAGCAATCAAGGCCTGCAAAGATTTTAGGCCCCACTGACTGTCTGCCTTCTCCTAGAGACAGACACATCATGTCCCTCACTGTATAGAATATCTTTGAAAACTGTTCCTCTCACGGCTCACTTTCGTTGACAGGGATAAGGCACACGACCAGCACGTAGGGTCATACATGACTTTCCCCTGGATCCCTGCTCTGTGGAGGAAGCTGTCCCCAGCTCCATCGGGATCTAACAAGTTTCCCTTCCGCCACTCTTAAATCTATTAATTATCGAGCCAACAGATTTAAAAAAAAAAACACAAAACCCAAAAAACTGTTTCCACGTATGTGAGGTTTTTGAGTTTAGGGAGCGGAGGCAAATCCATTTTGTTGCAAAGATTCTCCAAGGGCTGCAATACCTTGCACCAGGCAGGAGGAGGGTACACTTGAGCGGTTGTGTCCAATGAAGGAAAGTTTTAGTTAATGATGACATCACTGACATCTCCCAAATTTAAAGGAGCACTTAAACCACAGCCGAGGCAAGGCTCCCCCTCCAGCGCGGAGACGCCGGGGGAAGGCCTCGGGGTTCACAGACACATTGCATCCAGCGTCCGACTGCTGTCCAGCTAGACCCTGGGAATCCGGCGAGGCAGCGGTGCGCCGGGCCGCGGTGCCCACGCAGCCCCAGCCCCGGCGCCCGGCTGGCGAGCGGCCTCGCGGATCGTGCCCGGCCCTGCCCGGGGACCCCCGACGCACCCCCGCCGCCCGAGGGGCCGGTCCCCGCGCCTGTCATCACGCTCCGGTGCGGACGGCGGGCGAAAGGGCCGGGAGCAGAGCGCAGCCCGACCCCGCGGGTGCGCCGCGCCCTGCACGGAGCCGGTGGCCGCGGCGCCCACGGGGTCCGGAGCGGAGCCCGCAATGCAGACGCGCCGGCGAGCCCCGCGCCCACCTGCCGCCCCGCGGGCGCGCCCACCGCGCACCTGCCCGGCCCGCCCGCCCGGCCCGCCGCCCGCCGCCGCCGGCAGCACCGCGGCCAGCGCCGTCTCACCTGCCGCCCGCCCGCGCCGATCGCCGCCGCCGCCGCCGCTACCCGGCTTCCATCTTCTCTCGCTTCGGAGGAAAACCAGATCAGCTGTTCCGCTCGCGCTCCGGCTCCGCGGCCCCCTCCCCAGCTGCCGCTCGCGGTCGGTCCCGGGGGCCTCGCCTCCCCCGCCTCCTCCCGCGCTCCGCTCCGCCCCTCGCGCCCCTCCGCTCCGCCCGAGGCCGCGCGCACGCCCCGCCCCCGGCTCCGCCCCCTGACGTCACCGCCCCGCGGCCGCGCCCCGCCCCCTCCCGCGCTCCGCTCCGCCCCTCGCGCCCCTCCGCTCCGCCCGAGGCCGCCCGCACGCCCCGCCCTAGGCTCCGCCCCCTGACGTCACCGCCCGCGGCCGCGCCCCGCCCCCGACCGCGCGGACGGACGTGCGCGCCCGCCCGCCTGCACCGCGTGGGGCCGGTCTCAGAGCGCGCGCGCGACCGCGACGGGAAGGACGCGCGCGCGCCCCCACGCGCGCGCTCCCGCACTGGTCCCTCCAAGGCTCCGGGCTCCGCATCCGCTGCGGGGCTGCAGGAAACGCTGCCCAGGCCGCCAGTCTTTTCCTTCTGCCTCCCAGCGGGCTGTCTGCCTCTACCTCTCATTTCTTCTTCAGGGCTGGCTTGAGGCATCCCAAACCTTCTTCCATCCATTCTGCCTGAGCTCCACTTCCACGCCCTGCTCCCGGGTCCAGCATCAAGCCCAATCCGACCCTGGTCCTTTTGTCTCTATCACCTGTTCTCTGACCTTTCCCTGTTCCTTGACTGTTAATCATTGTTCACGCCCCCACTCAGGATAGCTCCCCTGGCTGAGCCCAGTCCTGCCCACCGCCCTCTGCCCTTTCATCACCCTCTAGGTATGGCCACGCCCCCTTACCCCAAAGACTGCTGATAATTAATGAATGCCATCCGGATGCATTTCTTGACAAGCATTATTGTATTCCTAGTTTAGGGCTTTTGTGTGTGTGTGTGTGTGTGTGTGTGTGTGTGTGTGTGGCCTTCCACGTTATATATGTTTAGTAATGTTTAGAAGTTTATTTGACTTCTTAAATTAACATCCAGTAACTTGACTTTCTCTTTATATGAAAATCTGTGATTTCAAATAGTTGTTTGGATTCGTGTTGCCAGCAGGACAGTCAGGATACATCCCCCAAGGACCTCCCTAGTACTATCCCTCCCTTTATGGCCACACCCTCTCCAAGCCCTAACCTTTGGCAACCACTGATAAGTCCCCCATGGCTATGGTTTTGTGTGTTTTTAAATGTTTAATTGGTGCATTATAATTACACATCATGGCGGCGTTCATGTGACATATCCATGCATGAACATAGCATGCTCGTGTCTTTGTGAGAATTCAGGTACGTGGAATTGTGCAACATGTACCATATGCAAACTGTATCCCCTTACCATTTTGTCTTCAAGATGCACCCGAGTGGATAGCTCTTCTTATTGCCCAGTGCTATCCCTATTATTTAAACCACATTTTGTCTAGTCATCCATTGAAGGATATTTGGGTGGTCCTAGGCTTATGTTGAGTGTGAATAGATATTCTCTAAACATTTGAATATAGGGTTTTGTATGGACGAAAGTTTTGAAATTAGTTGGGCAAATATGCACACACACACACACACACACACACACACACACACACTCCTAGACTTACAAGAGGGTTATGTCCTGATTAACCCATTATAAGTTGAAAATAGTAAGTCCAAAATGCTTTTAACATGCCTAACATACTGTACTTCATAGCTTTGCAGCACAATGTACTGTGCAGCATTAGTTGTTTACATTTATGGTTTGGCTGACTAGAAGCTGAGGGTCCGGCTGCTGACCAGCATTATGAGACTAGACCTAGAAAAGTTCTCCTCTGTTCTTACTTTGCTGGGAGCTTTTTTTTTTTTTTTTTTTTTTTTTTTTTTTTTTTTTTTTTTTTTTTTTTTTTTTTTTTTTTTTTTTTTTTTTTTTTTTTTTTTTTGCGGTACTGGGGATTGAACTCAGGGGCATTCTACCTTCGAGCTATACCCCCAGCCCTATTTTTTATTCTTTTATTTTGAAACCGAGTCTCACTAAGTTGCGGAGCGCCTCACTAAGTAGCTGAGGCTGGCCGCGAACCCGGATCCTCCGGTCTCAGCCTCCCGAATGCTGGGATTACAAGCGTGCGCCACCACGCCCGGCCT